>PVIU01009215.1:0-77777 GCA_004026605.1 Ondatra zibethicus
TGACTGAGGAGGTGACTGACTGAGGTGGTGACTGAGGAGGTGACTGAGGTGGTGACTGACTGAGGTGGTGACTGACTGAGGTGGTGACTGAGGAGGTGACTGACTGAGGTATGTATACAGTGTTCTGTCTGTCTGTATGCTTGCTGGCCAGAAGAGGACACCAGATCTCATTACAGATGGTTGTGAGCCACCATGTGGTAGCTGGGAATTGAACTCAGGATCTGTGGAAGAGCAGTCAGTGCTCCTAACCTCTGAGCCATCTCTCCAGCCCTGTTGTTGTTAATTTTGAGACAGTCCTTCAATATGTGGCCCTGGCTAGCCCGGAACAGTAGTCTGCCTGCCTCTGCCTCTTGAGTGCTAGGATTAAACTTGTGTCTCCATAGTCACCTAGTGATCCATTTAATTATAATTTACAAGCAAGCAAAATGGTACATTAAATTGCTCAGACACTTAAAGGCATGATTCTCCTTTAAGAAGCCCACAGGAAATGCCCCTCAACCAAAGAATGGATAAGGAAAATGTGGTACATTTACACAATGGAGTACTACACAGCAGAAAAAAAAATGACACCTTGAATTTTGCAGGCAAATGGATGGAGCTAGAAAACATCATTTTGAGTGCGGTAACCCAGACCCAGAAAGACAATTATCACATGTACTTGCTCATAAGTGTTTTTAAACATAAAGCAAAGAAAAGCAACCTACAAATCACAATCCCAGAGAACCTAGACAACAATGAGGATCCTAAGAGAGACATACATGGATCTAATGTATGGGAAGTAGGAAAAGACAAGATCTCCTGAGCAAATTGGGAGCATGGGGACCTTAGGGGAGGGTTGAAAGGGAGGGGAGAGGCAGGGAGGGGAGGAGAAAAATGTAGAGCTCAATAAAAATCAATTTAAAAAAAAAAGAAGCCCACAGAGGGCTGAAGAGATGGCTCACAAGAGAATCTGCAGCTTCAGCAGGGGACCCCAGTTTAATTCCCAGCACCTACGCAGTGGCTCACAATCCCCTGCAACTCCAGTTGCAAGGGGTCCAACAGCCTCTTTTACACTCTTCCTGCACCAGGGTACACACACAGACAAACACGCACACAAAACACTCATACACATAAAACAGAGAGAGAGAGAGAGAGAGAGAGAGAGAGAGAGAGAGAGAGAGAAGCCTAGCCCACACTCCCCGGTGTGCCATAATCTTTTCTAAGCCCTGCTTTCCAGGTTCTACAAACCAGAGTGGGCTCTACCGAAGCAGAGGTCCTGGTGGTTGGTGGCGGTTCTGGGCTCTCTCACTCTGCCCCCACAGCTAGCAGAACGTGTGTGTTGCTGCCCCAGAGGACGTTGCCCTCGGCATTCTGAGGAGCCTTGTGGTTGCTCCAGGGATATGAAGACCACAGGGGCAGCAGAAGCAAACGTAAGAATGAAGTGGGTATGAGCCACAAATACCAACAAATTACCAACTCTCACTCTGCTGGGAAACGCCAGCCACCGACACCATCTCTGGTTTACTTTTTAAAAAACTGTGCGTAGTTGTTTTGCGTACACACCTGTGCAAGGGCACACACGCAGAGGTCAGAGGACAACTTGGGTCACCAGGGTCAGAAGCAGCGCCTTTACCCACTGAGCCATCTGACTACCTGCCACACACGTGTGAATTAGCATGAAGTTTCTCAAACTTCATAATTTCTTTTTCCAGTGCTAGGTATTGACCCGGGACCCTGTGTGTGCTACGTAAGTATGGCTGCAGCCCAGCTCACAAACATGCATGTTGAAATACAGATTTAGATTCGGGTAGGAGGAGGCGTGACCCGCGATTTCTAACCTGCTCCAGAAAGGTGCTGCTGTGCTTGCCATCCATGCAGTGTCGACTTGCTGCACGCACTGGGACCCAGCCTCCCCTGCAATACTCCCCAGCTAACGGCTGTCAACAGAGGTTCGTTTCTCATTCATGCAACCCTGCTCCTTGGAGTCAGGAACCCAGGAGGCTTCTATTGTCCTCCAGCACCACGTCAGTCTGACCTGAACTCATTTCTGTGTGGGTTTTAAACATCACGAAGGGGACTGTAGGTGGCATGACCTTTCCTTGAAGGCCCCAATCACGGTCATTTAGTTAGAATTCAATTGCATGGCCACATTTAGTCCCAAACAGGGCTGAGAAAGATTTGCATTTTATCCACAGTTTATTCTGTGTTTATTCAGATACCCACTGAAAAATTCACAAGCAAGGACAGAGAAGGCACACAAGACCCATGCCATGGAGGTAGGTGTGCGTGAAAATACCCAAGTGTTACTGACTGCTAACTGACAGGTACAGTATTGTCACCATAAATGACATACTTCATTCAACTCATACACACATTCCCTAAGAGAATGGGGAAAAAGGCCCTATGTAAAAAACACTGCCCCATGGCAATACTGCCTCCCATTTATAAGAAACAGGGGTTAAGTAGCCTGCAGCTGGGAGCGGGGCAAAATTCCAACCTAAAACCTCACTGCAGACTGACTCTTAGGAGTAAAGGAGGGACCTCCCACAGAGCCGGAGCAGTGTTTCCCTTCTGGGGTCAACAGACTGGGAGGAGACATGAGAGTCCAAGGATTACCTTCCAGGGCTGACTCCAAGCAAAGGGTCTCAGGGATCCCACAAGAAAGGGGAACGTGTATGTGGGCCTGTGTCATCTGTGCGCTGTATTTAGCCATGTGTGGCAATACACACCTGTAATTCCAAGCTCGGGGTCAGCCTCACTTAATATTGAGACCTTACAAAAACCAAAACAAGTCATGAAGGATTTGGCAGGACATCACGGACGGCGAGAATGTATGCAGCACTTAAGCAATGAGCCTGGGTCCCATCCTCAACATCAAAAATTAAAAAACAAAACAGCAAACCCCCACAAACCACGGGTAAACTCTTTCATTGCCAATGATGGTCATAAACATCCGTGCTGGTCAGGACTGACCGGGGACAGAGCTCACTGTGTTTGCTGAACTTCAGCTCTTGCTCAGGCCTGTCCCAGCCTCCAGCAGGTACCACTCTCTGGGAGAGTCGCAGCTGGCCAGGACCAGACAGGGCCACTCTGTGTGACAGTCCTAAGTCAGAGAACATTCAGAAACTTGTTTCTAGGATTCAATCCCACTTCCCTTCTTTTTATGAAAGGGGCTTTTGGACTATACAGCCTTTGTTTGAGAAAGAGGCCTTTTTACTGGAATGAATTACTAACAAAAGCACGGCTGGTATCAGTGGGAAGAAAAGCCCTCTGGCTTCACTTCAGCAAGGTATGGAAAGAAGGGCTGTGCGCTGGAGTCAAGGGCACTTTGGAGTTCGCTGCCATCAGCAACTTGAAGGGTCTGGTTATTGGTTAATGTGGAAATCAGGGGAGGTAGTTACAGAAAGTACTAAAGAGGCTTAGAATAGAAGGCCTCCTTTTGTACATAAAAACATCACATTAGGGCCTGCTGGCAACATGTCTTAGACTCTGAAATCTTCCTACTGATTAAATTACTAAATCTCCATTACTAAAAATGAGGCCTTTGAGTTTAAGCCTACCTTTCTGAATTGAGACAGTGACTCCCGTGTCAAGCCAACCCAATGTTGGGGGCAGGGTAGGCTAATCATGAGAAACTCATGTTCTCTGAGACCTTGTGGGGTTTCACTCAAACAGCGAATACTTAGACATACTTTAGGGGCTGGAAATGGAGGTAGAGCCCTTACCTACCATGCAGTCTGGGCTCATCACCAGCACCAAGTATGAGTATACAGAGTGTGATGGCACACACGGTAGTCCCAGCACGTGGGAGGACAGGAAGATTCCAAGTTCAAGGTCATTCTTGGCTACACTGTAGTTGTAAGACAGCTGAACACAAAGCAGGTCCTGTCTCAAAAGGAAGTAAAACTTTAAAACTCTGAGGGTATAGCTCTGTGGAGGACCACTTACTGAGGATGGACAAGGTTCTGCTGGGTTCTCTTCCTTGACCAGAAAGAAAGAGTTCTTCAGATGGGAGCTCAGGAGACTTTGGACCAAGACTTAAGCCAAACCATGTCTGACTTACTTTCCCCACATCTCATGTGCACCACACTAACAGATTCGCAAGGACTCATGGGTGCACACACAGCACTGAGGCCCACTGTTTCTTCATGCTTCACTGAGACTCCACAGCCTAGGGCAATTAAAGTCTTTAGATGAATCAGCATTTTGCATTTCGCCTCTTTTCGGAAGGCTGGTGTTTGCCAACAGTGGCTGGAATGTGGCACTTAAGTCAATTGGCCGTGAACTCTCGAAGGGCATTATTAAGAGTTGATAAATAGGAACCGGGTAAGGGAAAAGGCAACCCTCTTGATACGGTTTGAGGGCATCTAATGCCTGTCAGTTCTAAGAGACTAGGCAGCAAATGCCTGTGGGCAGAGACTGGTGCCCAGCTCTGGGCATAGTGCTGATTACAGTCTATACATCGGCTCTTCGCTGAAAAGCAAGTGAGCCATGGCATCCTGCCATTTCTACTGTTTACAGTCAGCACGGAGAGCTGGGCAGATCACTCAGTCATTCGCTACATAACCGAGGCCCACAGTTCAGATCCACAGTGCCCACAGAAGCTGAGCATCGTCGCATGAACCTGGAATTTCAGCACTGGGGTGGGCGGGCAAAGACACGTGGCTCCCCGGAGTTCACTGGCCAACGAGCCTGGCTTATTAATGTATGAGTTCAGCAAGAGGCCGTGTCTCTAAAGATACCACAGCTGGTGAGCTGGCTCATCCGGTAGGGCACTTGCAGAAGACGGAAGGGAGAGCAGATTCCGGAGTTGGTCTCTGACCTCCACATGCACGCTGTGATACACATACCACCCACTTCCCAGCATGCAAACATACACAGTAAAAAAACAACAACCAGGAAGACACTCCATGCCAACATGTGGCCTACACACATACACCAGAAACCCAGCATGAATGTGTCCATTGTGATGAATACATCTTCAATATTTAAAAGCAAAATAAAACAGGAACTCATTATGGAGCTGGACCTGGCCTGGAACTTGGTACACTGACCTCACAGATATCCACCTGCCTCTGCCTCCCATGGGCTGCGATTAAAGACATTCACGGTCACGCCTGGCTAGAGATGTAATTTTTATAGCAGAGTGACTTACAGGGGGGCGGGCAGCAAGGTGGCTCAGCAGATGCTTGCTGCATGAGCGAGCACTGATAAGTGCAATCTCCAAAACTCAGAGTCGAAGGAAAGCCCCCAAAGCTGTCCTCCAACCCCTTATACTCGCCGCAGTAAGCGTGAGCTCACACTCACACACATCATGATAAAAACATCATTAGAAAACAGGAGATGAGTTTCCCAGTCCGTGAGGCAAATGTCCTGAGACCTGCCCTGCAGATCTCACCGTTAGGACTAGGTGGCACCTTTTCAAAACACCAAAAGCAAAGAGAACAGAATGCTTCACCAGTTTCAGGCGCTTACAAGCCAGAGAGCAATGGCAGGAGGCGTGCACGAGTGAGGTCATCCTCTTCAGCGAATTCACCACGCCCTGGCTTTGTTCCTTCACACAGGTCCTGTGCGTCCTCTGGAGAGCACTGTCATCCAGCACAGACACCATCTCAACATCCCCACTCCCTCCTACCTGGCTCCAGGGAACCAGGGCCCATGTCCTCCTGGAACACGGGCTCTCCTGTATCAGCTGAACACACGCAGGCATGGGCCACATCAGTGAATACAGAGACAACTGGAAGATGTGTATGGAGGAGAGATAAATTGTTTGTACCATTGCCTAGTCTGATTTTCCGCACTTGGGCTTTCATAAGACCCGTGCGTGCCTCAAGTCTTGTAAGAAGGAAATGAAGAGACAGGGTACAGTCATTTCCCAACTCAGAGACGGTGGTTACTGTCTTTTCTAGTAGGGGCACTGTCTCTCAGAGTATTTACCCTACTGGCCACACATCAGTCCTCCAGAACGCCATTCTGTGGAGAACATCAGTATGAGCCCTTCTTACCCCAACTGTTAGAATCTTCCAAGTTACTGTTAACAGTCAGGAGACTCCAGCGTGACGGAAAGGGACAGTGCCAAGCAGCTCTTCTCTCCTGCCAAGTGTAGTGACCACAGCGGCAGCCCAGCACCAGCCCAGCACCAGGAGGATGCAAGCTTTGTGGCAGGCCTAGGCTACCTAACCAGTTCCGGGAGAGCCAGACTCCAGAGAGAGAGAGTGCTGGGAACAGAGCTCAGTGGGCAGAGGGCTCATCCAGCACGCACAGAACCCTAGGTTCCATCCTCAGAGCAGCATAAACCGGTGGACGGTGGTGGACACTTATAATCCAGCACCAGGCGGTAGATAAGGAGCTTGTGGCCAAATTGTGGTACACGAAACACTGTCTACAAGGAAGGAGAGGAGAGAGAGACCCTGTCTATAAAAAAAGAAAGAGAGAGAGAGGGAGGGAGGGAGGGAGGGAGGGAGGGGAGAAAAGGAAAAAGGACCACTATTGTAGGTCCTTGAACTACCCAACTAGTATCTAATAGGGGAGGAGGGTGCCGCCCACAGGCTGATCCAGACACCCCGTCACCTACAGAACACTCTCCACACTCTTGGACAACACCTTTCCTCCTCACAGACAAACACAGAAAATACAGCTTGTTACTAAAAAGCACACGAAAGCCAGGCCCAGGCGTCTTTCAGCTCGGTGGACTGCAAGCCTTGTCTTTCACACGCACCATCTACGGAGCCACCCTCCTCACCGACACCACCGCCAAGAGGCAGGAAACGGAATCCTTTTATGCTCCAAATGATGATACCAGAAGCTTGCGAATCACTACAAGATACATAAACTTATTTTATTGTTATTAAATTTATTTTTTAAAAACACATTTTCTATTTATTGGCAATCCTATCATACCGGCACAGAAGTGTACCATAAATAACCGAAACTCCAGCCCATGGGCATACAGTGACCAATGAAGGATGGATTATTTCACTGTAAGTATTTGTCCTTAAGAAACCATCACAGAGCCCTGACACTCCACAGGCCAGCAAGGCCGCAAAGTTTGGCGTGACGGTCTCAGGAGTACCAAACGCTCCAGGAAGCACACGGTTCACTTGCTTTAAATGAAAACTGTAAAGAAGTCAATATTTTAGCAAATCTAAACTTACGATTCTGGCCCCTTGTGTCTTCAGTAATCCAAAGTTAAGCGATATTGCACCAGTTAAGCAAAAAAAAAAAAAAATAGATATATATAAATCACGACACCTCAAAAAAGGCAGTGTAGTAAGAAGAAAGTCAATTTAATCATTTACTTTAGCAGGCAAGCGATGTGTAAACATTCAGCCAGCAGCCACATCCGACTTACAATTTAAAAAAAACTGAGATCAGTGATTATAATTTTTCCTTCCCTTTCCCCAGAAGAAAAACAAAACCAAAGAAAGAAAAAAAAATCTAAAACGAAAAGGAAAAAAAAAGATTTGGAAACGAATGACTTAAAACACTACAAACATTGAACATTCGGTTTAGTCTGCTCCCAGCCTGTGCGCACCCTGCTGTGTTTTGTTTGAAGGGCGGCTCTACTCCTAAAATGCATTATCTTGTAATAACTTGCACATGAGCATCTGCAATCCAGGAAATTGTCCTTGCACGTGGGTGTGCCGGCGTTCGCTTAGTTTAAATCCCATTTGCAAAGGGGACATTGACGTCTTGATCCAAAGCCTCTCTGACTTCCAGCGGTAGCGTGTCAAACAGTTGGTCTTCCACAACAAGCCCGCTTTTCTTGAGCATCCGACACTGACCCAGCTGGGCTGGCAGGCGGTCTAGGCAATTCCCCTTCAGCTCCAACTGGGTGAGCTGGGACAGCTGACTGATTTTCTCGGGGAGGGAGGCGATACAGTTCTGCCCCAGGTTCAAAGTCCTCAACTTCACGCATTTGAACAACTGTTTGGGCAGAATGTCCACTTTGTTCCCTGTGATGTGCAAATGCTGTAGGTTCTGCAGCAAGCCGATCTCGATGGGAATGGCGGAAATGTTGTTATAGCTGACGTCTAAGCATCTGAGTTTCTGTAAACTAAACACCGCCACTGGCAGGGACTCGAGCTTGTTGTTGGAGAAGTAGAGAGACTCCAGGTTCTTGACGTGGGTGATGGAGGGCGGAATCGTCACAATTTTATTGTGCCACAGTTTTAAGCAAGTCAGTCGCTTCAGATGTTGGAAGCTGATGATCTCCTCAATGGTGCGAATGTTATTGGACTTCAAGTCCAGTTCCTGTAGGTTGGAGAGGCTGAAAATAGCGTGCGGGATCCTTTCTAGCTCACAGTTCTGCAGCTCCAGTTCGGCCACGTTCATCATCTTCTTCAGGCTGTTCAGGACCAAGAGCTTGGTGCCGTCGTTGTGAATGACCAGCTTCGTGAGGTGCGGAGCCACATCTGTGATGTTGGAGGGGACTTTGGTCAGATTGCTCTTCACGTGAAGGACCTTAAGGTGCCGCAACTCCCGCAGAGATTCGAGTCCGATCATCTTATTGTTTTCTGAGTTCAAATTCCCTATTAGATACAATTCCCGAAGGTTTTTGAGCAAATACACCCAGGCGGGGATTTCAGCCACATCAGTGAACTTCACATGAAGGCATCTCAAGTGATCGCGAAGAAAGCTAAACGCGGTCTGTTCAACCTTGGCGGGGCAGTGGCAGAGGTGGAGCTCTTGGAGGTTAGTCATCTGAGAGATCTTAGCGGGAATTTTCGCCTCTGGAATCAGTTCGAGTTTCAGCACATCCAGGTCTGTGAGGTCAAAGACAGCATCGGGCACCCCGGACAGCATGAACAGGTGCAGCTCCTGCTTGTCCTGGGCATTGCGAGACACGTGCTGCCTGAGTTTCTCAAAAGTCCATTCGTGGTTCAAACTAATCTCCCTCAGCTTGTTCTCACTCACCTCCGACAGGAACACGCCAAAGCGCTTGGAGTACAGCTGGTCGTACTGGTCGACCATGTGCAGAAGGAACGCAAAGTCATTCTTGACATCTGGGATGTCGCTGAAGCTGCTCTCTTCCCGGACTTTTTCAAAAGAATATTCCTTCAGAGGGATCCTGAATAACCAGAACAGAGTGTAGAGGCAGATAAAGCCATAGACACAAATGATGGAGATGTAGCTGATAAGAAGCTTCTTCAACATGTAGGCCATGTTGTGAGTGCATTCAAACACCTCGTAGCCTGTCAGGTGCTCGACTTTCGGCTTGCAGACATGCTCGAAGCTGATGGCGTTCACAAAGTTTGCAGTATAGCAAAGGATAAAAATGAACTTGGCAGTTTTGATAAGGGTTTGGACCACATAGAGCTTATAGATCAAGTCACTGTCTTCTACGTGGGCACGGAATTTCCTCACTTTCTCAAACAGGGCTTTGGCCTGTTCTCCGTCCTTCTTGTCCAGGATCGTCATGCTGGGCACTTCAATCACCGGTTTCTCCGCTGAGAACTTGAAGCCCGTTTTGTTGATCATGGGGGTGCTGGCGCTGGGGCTCCCCTCGTCACTGCTCGTGGACACGTGCTTTGGTAGGGTCTGGGCACCTGTGATCCTCTGCTTGTTTTCCTCAGAGTCTTCACAGGCTGTCTCGGACAGCGCTTTCGTCGTCCAGGGAGATTCAAAACACTTTCCTAATATTGAAACAAAATGCTCCACTTTGGAGCACGTCTTAGGATATTTGAACCAAAAGTTGCTACTGACCATAAGGATGATGGTGTGTATGAGGGCGAGGTATGGAAAGTACTTGGAATACCAAGGAAGGGCCAGGTGGTAACACATCTGATTGATAAAGACATACTGCTGAAAATCCAAGTTGGTCTT
The DNA here is from genome assembly GCA_004026605.1 of Ondatra zibethicus. NCBI lineage: Eukaryota > Metazoa > Chordata > Mammalia > Rodentia > Cricetidae > Ondatra > Ondatra zibethicus. The sequence goes on from PVIU01009215.1 coordinate 9,805, forward strand.
GCGGCCCGTGGGGTCTCTCTTCTCCTTCAACTCCTGATTTGGAAAGGTGGACTCTGTGTGAGGATGGGTGGCTTGGAGGGGTACGTCAGGCGTCACAGCAGATGTGCTGAAGGAAATGTCATTTGTCGTCTTTTGCCCGTTTTGGTCTTGATGCGTGGCTGTTTCCATCTTTGGGACTTCGGTGGTGACGTCAGCAGTTGTGGGTGGTGTGTGAGCCTTTGAATTTGCCGGGGACGGCAACACTGGCAAGCAGACCACCTGATCTTTGGTAAGTTGCATGGTCCCTGCAAAGATGGCTACCATCAGCATGACGACCGCCAGGTAATCCATAAACACGTCCCACCATGGCTTCAGGATTCGGTAAGTTGGCTGAATGTCATTAAGGGAAGCAACTTCTGCAAGGGTAAACATTCCTGAAAAATACAAAGAAAACGAAAGGCATCATTACAGAGCAGCGAGGAACAGGAGGTAAGAGAGAGAAAACCCAGCGCTCACCCAGACGGACGTCTTCTCACCCAGGTCTTATGTTTGTGTCTAAGACAGCTGCAGCAGCGATAAACTAAAGGAGGGAAGACGGGTTCTGGGTACAGTAAGGCTCTTGTTGGTCTAGGATCTGCCAAGAGGTGGTGGCATTTATATACTGAAGCGACAAGATGAGGACTCAAGGACTGAGACAGGGGAATGAGACCACATCTGTTTGCATAAATCTAAAGTTCCAAGCTACCCTTAATCTCCGCATAGCTGGATGTTCTTCCTCATTGAGACGACTTGCCATTTTCCAAAGGTGTGAGTCTCAAGGCCCTGTGTTTACCATCTGTGTATACAGGGGATGTAGTCTGAGGATGGCTATGAAGGTTAATTAGGTAATGAAGGAACAGCTCTAAGCACAGCTTGGAACACAAGTATTTGCTAGTAGTTTATGTCAGCATGTACAGCCCTTTTAGACGGAGTCCACAGACAGCTGAAATTAAGGGTCTAGAATTCAGGCAGAGTCCAGCTGGGAATGCAGCTCGCTGCATAGAATACTTGCCTAACGTGACCTTGAACTCATGATCTTCCTGCCTCCAGCTTCTCTGAGTGCCTGAGGTCATGCACAGGTTAGCACGTGTTTGCTGTTATGGATTGGAACGCCAGGCAAGCCCCACACCAGAGACCCTGTTCACGTCTCCCCGTCCTGCCTCCTCTCCCCAGCTGTGGGGATTATCAACGGTTTTAAGTGATAGAGCTTTTACATAATTATGTCAAAACAAACCTGAGAACTCGAAGCAGCTAAACCACTGAGCTATACGTATGCCCTGTGAAAACAACACACCGAAACTTCAAGGATTGAATCTGAAATGCCTTCCAGTGCTCATCACACACGTGCGCATATACACACACAGGGGGGGGGTACATGGGTGATATCATGCCCACTTAGACCCCTTTTATTCTGAACTTCCTGTGGGTATCTTATGTGTCTTTGACCTTTCATGACGGGCTTAGGAATACAAGTAGGAAGAAGGGCTGTTGGAATTACAGCAAGGCAGAGTAAAAGAAATATAACAGCAGCTCATGTTCGGGTCTGAAGACTGAGTGAGGATGAATGTTGACAGCACTGTCCCACTGTCCCGAGAGCACTGATTGCTGACTTGTCTCTTACACCTCCGTCACACTTTGACATCCTTCAGCTTTGCTCTCTACCTTGAAGTGGGTCCTTCAGTTAGACCTCTCTCCACAGCTAGGAAACTTGCTGTTAGTTGCTCCCCACCCTTCAGTTTTCTCTTCCTGGAACTCTTCCTCCACAGTCTGTTCATCTGCCAGGTTTCTGTCTCCTTTTCCTCTCTGTTCACATCGCAGATTGCCCCGGTGGGCCGTGGTACCTCTGCCCAACACTGCCCTCTTCACAGCTGGTTTGTCTGACCAGTCCAGTAAGGGCAGGGGCCATGGCCATTTCCTTTCCTTGTTCTGTATACAACACCTGACATAGTAGGTGCTTGATCGATGAAATAATGCATGAGATTTTAACCATCATCTTCAAAGTATAAAGATTCTGAGAACATCTACTAACTGTATCTGTAGTATAGGGAGGGGAACAGCTATTAATTGCCCCTGCAAAACAACTTGTGACTAAGAATAAAAACTCCAGGCCAGGCCTTAGCACGAAAGAGATAAACGGCCACACGAGAGGAACCGTGGGGTTTGTTTCCTAGCTGTCAAGCATCTCACCCAGGAACCGGCTTCAATGCTAGGGGAGCTACTAGGAGCCTGGCCTTTTCCCAGTAGCAGAGAAAGCAGAAAGCCTGGAACGGAGTAGCAGGGAGCATGCCAACTGCTCACTTCACACTGGCTTCCTCCCTCTCCGGCACGACTGATAATGCCAAATTAGGACCAGCATCAGCCCACGCTCAGAAGGACATGACTTCCAGTGGCTGTCTGCACTGCCACCACCACGGGGTTTGTCCCCGACATCTCTCCATCCTTCTGCTGGACTTGGTGCAGCACAGCCTTCCCTGCCCTGCCCCTAGCATGCTGACAGCAACCGAGCTAACGCACGCTGGTGTGCACCATGGCCCACCCTGACCCCTGGAAGAACACGGGGCACTTAGTGACAGTGACAATAACCAGCCAGCCCTTGGCATCTTCCCTCCGCATACCAGGCGCTGTCTTAGCAGAGTCACACAGGCGCTGGCCCTACCTTCATACAGGACGGGGTCCTGAAAACAAACCTATGATGAGCAGTTTAGAGTTTTTTTTCCCAAGATTTATTTATTCATTAAATATACAGTGTTCTGCAGGCCAGAAGAGGGCACCAGACCTCATTACAGATGGCTGTGAGCCACCGTGTGGTTGCTGGGAATTGAACTCAGGACCTCTGGAACGGCAGGCAGTGCTCTTAGCCGCTGAGCCATCTCTCCAGCCCCAGCAGTTTAGAGTTTTAATATTCTGACAGAAAGCGCCATGACCACGACGACTTGTAAAAGAAAGTATTTAACAGGGAGCTTGCTTACAGTTTCAGAGGTCAGTCCATGACAATGGGGCATGGCCGGGAGCATGGCAGCAGGCAGGCAGGCAGGCAGGCATGGTGCTGGAGCTGAGAGCTTGCCTCTGATCTACAAGCATGAAACAGCGGGTAGGGGGTCTAACCAGGAATGGCACGGGGCTTTTTAAAGCTCCAAGTCCACCCCCAGTGACACACCTCCTCCGACAAGGCTGCATGTCCTAATCCTTCCCAAGCAGTCTGAGCGTTCAAACGTATGAGCCTTCGGGACCCATGCTCATTCGAACCACCCCATGGGCTTCAACACCACCCTGGGCTCCTTAAGCGTTCACAGCAGACACAAGTTCACAGAGTTTAAGTCATGGAAACCGAAGGACTGATACTGGCATCTAAGGCCAAAGCAATGTCCCGTCTACCAGATGACAGGGCTTCTCATGTGTGCAGTGCTCTACAGTGTGCAGACGGCTGTCCCACACAAACTCAACTGTTCTCACAATAACCCACTGATTCAGGCTAAATTATTACTGCCTAACACTACAGGAAAATACGAGGCACAAAATGCTTAAGCGACCTTCCTGTGCTAATCAGAAAGTGGCCTACCTCCATGTGTTACAGAAAGGCAACAGAATCTTTCAACTCCAGATTTCTCTCTCTTTGCCAGTGTCAGCCCTTGATAGCAGTGATTGACTGCTGTAGAGGGGACTTCACGGCTGCCCTTGGCTTTGAGGACACAGGACACATGTAATCACGGTGGCCACTAGGGTAATCTTTTACGACCTTCACTCAGGATGCAAGGAACTCACCAGCGAGCCAGGTACCGTGGGGGGGGGGCAGAGCGGGTGGAGGGATCCCGAAGACCATACTTCATCTCGAGCATCCTCCAGCTCTGTTGGGCTGGGTGGGGGTGATATACAATTAGGGGGGGAGGGGATTGCTCTGACTGGATTAATGCAAAGTACGGGAGAGGCCCAGGCCATGGCAGGCTCAAACACACAAGCAGGACGTAGGAGGACTCCCCAAACGGTGGCTTTTTCTAAGGTAACAAAGGAGGGGAAGATGGAGCGATGGGCTGCGGGAGGAGGACACAGTTTTGGGCAAAGGAATGATAAATACAAAGACCCAGAAGTCTCTCCACAGATGACCACTGGGTTCTTTTTATCATGAAGGGCAGTGAATTTAAGAATGCTTAGTCCCCGTGGCCCCACACAAGGGAACACTCTGCCAGAAACCTCATTCGCCTCACACGGATTATTTACCATGTGCCATGTTTGGGTGGATTAAACAGGGGAATTGCGGTAAATTAACCATTAGCTATATGTGGTGATAGACGCCTTAACCCAAACACTCTGGGGTACGAGGCAGGAGGATGGCCTCTCTGAGCTGAGTTATGTATTAGTCTCACACATGAGCACATAAAGATAAAAAGTGGGCTGCAGAGATGGGCTCATGGTTAAGAGCACTGGCTGCTCTTCCAGAGGACCCAGGTTTGATTCCCAGCAACCACATGGTGGATCACAGCCATCTGTAACTCCAGTGCTAGGGTATCTAATGCCCTCTTTTGACCCGAGGGTACCAGGCACAAGCATGATACACAGACACACACGCAAAACACTCGTGCACATTAAAAAAAAGAAAAAGAGGTCTTCTTGCCAAGGAAATGTCCCAGCAGAAATGTAAAGATCAGGGATCTGAGTTCAACAAAGGTCCAGAGAAGGATATCACTAACTAAAGCTAAGAGGTTGCTCAAGTCTTCAGAACCCTGATTTGACCCAGTTCACAGTGTGGTCTGTCTGCTCGCCCTCCCTCCCTTCCCTCCCTCCCTCCCTCCCTCCTTTCCTTCCTTCCCCTCCCCCCTCCAGTTTTTGGAAGGGTTGTTAGATGGTTCTCATACAGTTCAGATAGCCTTGAGCTCCTCATTCTCCTGCTTCCACTCCAGAAGTGCTGGGGCAACAGGTGTGTGCTACCGCGCCCAGCAATCATCTCTAAGGGGCTTCGTTAGGGCAGCATCTCACCCATGCCTTTGTAAACGGATGCCTATGAACACAGGTGAACGTGGTTTGTGCTGGAAGCTGGACCCGAAAAACAAAACGAGAAACCCTGCAGCTTTCCATAGCCCAGACATTCACAGCATTCCCTTCTAGTCATCTCGGAGACTGGAAGCCTCTCGGCTCACAAGTCCGCATACATCTGCTTAGATACTGACCCCTGAGTCTGCCGGATCCCTAGCTGTGGGAGCCTGGAGACGAGAGAAAGCAATGCTGGGTACTTCAGTCAGATGCTTATACAGCTGGCCTTAAAAACCTTTCAAAGGCAGACTAGAGAAAGACAGGTGGGCATACAAATTCCACACCTTCGATAGGAAATTGAAGTTAAAAAGGCTCCTGGGTGGCATGTTAGGAAACCTTAGCTTCTGGGATTGAAATGATCATATACTGGTTGCCGTGACACCTGCATAGCCCTCGGCAGTATCCTGCCATCCTGCCGGCTCCCTCCAGCTGCTGTGAGCTCCTCTCCTAGCAGGTGGTTTCCTTTATCTGCACGTCCCCAGGGCACAGCCCAGGCTAGTGGAAGAATGAACCACACAGACATCCAACCTCATGCCAGGAGCAGGCTCATTAGATACTGAACCCAAGCCCAGTGCTGCCAGCAAGAAAAGGTCACTAGTAATTACAACAAGATGAAACTGATTGGTGCTGACAGGCATCTCTCAACGTCCAAATGGACAACACAGGTTATTCTGAAGTTAGCTCACTGCAGCCAGGCATCTGCAGGCAGCCGGGAAACAATGACAGAGGTAAATGCAGACATGTCCCCAATAGGAGAGATGACCAACTGACTGCTAACAGAGCGATAAGCCCATGATCTCTGGGATAGAAGCCGACGGACTGAGCACATCTGAGGTGACACGACGCCGCTGGCTTCCTTCATGTCTTGCATGCATATGTCTACACTGCCACACAGACGGTGGCACAGGAACTATGAACGAGGGAAGCCTGTGAGGTAGCAGTAAACGTCTCTCATCTTGTGCAGATTTTACTGCGGACAATAACGCAGAACACTGTGTCAGGCTATACAAGTGCTGGGTACATCAAAAGCATGCGACAAAACTTAGCTGTGTTAGGATGTGCCACGTCGAAAAACATGTTTTATTTGAAGAATCCTATAAAACTTGGTGCTAAGTTTGTTTTACATGATGGACTGGTATAAAAGAACCAGGGAGCCCAGATGTTCTCGACTTGGCTTTGGCTTCTGTAGGCGGAGACTGCTCATGCGCTTCCCAACAGCCCTGACTCGAAATAATCACTCAGAAAGTATATTATCTGCAATTCTGTCTCGCCAATAGCTTAAGCGTATTTCTGGATAACTCTTCTATCTTAAATTAGCCCATTTCTATTAATCCGTGTATCGCCTCGTGGCTGTGGCTCACCGGATAAAGTTCTGTCAGGCACCTGTCTCTGGCGGGGCTACATGGCTTCTCCCCGACTCCGCCTATTCTCTCTATATATCTTTTCTGGCCTGGCTATATTCTGTTAAACCACTGGCCGAAAGCAGCTTCTTTATTCATTAACCAATAAAAGCAGCACATATACAGAGGGACCTCCCACACCGGGCTTCTACCAAGTTCATGTAAATGTTGCACAGGCAATGTCGGGACATCTGAGCATCCCACACCTGCACATCTGAGCATCCCACAACTGAATCTATTCAGCTACCCATTTATCACTTCCCGGTCAGTCCCAGAAGCATCATCTGCACATTCAAGTGTAAACACAATGGAAATTCCTGGGGAAAACTTGGGAGGCAAATCCAGACCTGTTTCCCCTCTCACAGAGCGCAGAGCAGGAGAAACACACACACACACACACACACACACACACACACACACACACACACACACACACACACTTGGTTGGATATACACGCTGTCACGATTTGTGAAGAGCCACCAAGAGGAAAGGCAGTGGCCAATAGACAGTGGAGTGAGCTTTCCCTATGGCAGCCCTGCCTCTGCACGGCCCCATGCCACTACTGGATCTCTGCTTTGGTTGTTACTTTCCCCAAAGAGAGCGCTCACATTGCAGAAATTCCCATCCTAGGAAGCTTTGGCCTCTTCCCTGGTTGCGCAGCAATATGAAGGGTAATGTGGGGTTTCTTATTGTCAAGATCAGGGAGGGAGGAAGAGGAAAAAGAGATGTGAAGAGTGTAGAGCAGGCTGGTCCAGAATATGCAGAGGCCTATAGAAAGTGGGGGAGGGTGAAGGACACCCAAGGAGCTGAAAGGTTTGGTATGGGCTTGGAGAGCGAGCCCACAGTGGAATACACTGGGGCAGTGGGAGCTATAAGGCTTCCTTTGATGTCATCAGACTAAGGGCAGGGGCAAACCACTGAAGAGTGGACTGAGGTGAGGTGGTGACAAAAATGCTACCAGTGTCTGTGAGGCTGTGTAGGGCCTGGAGGACGTGCATTATTTAGGGTGAAAGATACAAGCAGCACTTCAGGCCTGAGCTTCGGAAGCAGATGAGTCAAGTGGGCATCTTACGAGAGGTAAGGGCCAAAGAGAGCAGAAAGGGCCCCGCCATGACTGAGGTGAGGGAGAAGGAGCAGCACTCACTCAATCTGCTTCCTGTTCCCCATTTATTGTCCCATCCCTGCACATTTACTCTGACTCACACAGTTTTATAGAAGCTGAATCGTTTTCATGAGCCTTCAAATTGCTTCAGAAAGTGAGTAGGTTACATATATAAAGTTCAAATAAACATATACCAAATGCTTAGTCTATATGCTTAGTTGGGTAAATATTACCACAGTGCTATCAATATTCAGTGGTTGATAACTTCTTTGGTGCCATTTGTAGGGCCAAGCATACTTTGTTTAAAACAAATTAATGAACTTTGTCTTCACCCATATTTAAAGAACTCACATGACGGATCCTAGTATATAATACCATGGACAGTACAATCAAAAGGAAGCTAGCATACCTCAGGGATCCTACAGTCAGAGCCTTTGATTATTTCTACCTACAATCTGGTTTGCAGGATAGCTAGAATTAAAGGGAAACACACATATATGTACAAACCATTACTCCTTTCAGGGAGGAAGAGAAAAGCAAGACGGCTTTAGTATTATTCTTTTAAAGTCAATGTAAAAGAGTTTACACTAACTAAACAGTCAACAGTGAGTGAGGGTGGGGAGTATGGGGGGAATAAGAGAACAGGGTGGGGTGTGAAATCAAGCCTTGAAGCCTGTGTAGGGTCATGAAGAAATGGTAGGACCGAGTCGTTTGAATGTGATCACCCCATAAGCTCATAAGGAGGGACACGATGAGGAGGTGTGGCCTTGGAGGAAGTGTGCCACTGTGGGGCGGGCTTTGAAGTCTCCTATGCTCAAGCTACGCCTAGGCCAGTTCACTTCCTGTCATCTGCCAATCAGCTCCTGCTCCAGCACCATGGCTGCCTGCACACCACCACGTCCCGCCGTGAGGATAATGGGCTGAGGCTCTGAACTGTAGGGTAAGAGCTGCTATAGTCATGGTGTCTCTTCACAGTGAGAGAAACCCCACCACACTGCGCTAAAACGGAACCGACAGTGTAAGAACGTGTGCTTGCCCGGGTTCTCGCCCTGTCTATGGGACAGGCGTACACACGGCCTTACCACCTCCTCAGGGAAACCTAAGCCTTCCCTTTTGCTGCCGACCAAAGGAGGGTAAAACACTGAGACAAAGCCCGCTGGAACGCCTCCCCACAATGGCCTCTAGAGCCCAAAATAAGGGGTAGGAATGGGGGTAGGCATGGCCAGGAACTGCAATGTGGTGCTGGCAAGAAAAACAGCAAGGATCATGGGAGCTGGTGAGAAGGATCAGCGGGTAAAGGGCACCTGCTGTCAAGACTGACAGCCTGAGTTTAACCCTTGGAGCCCCAGAGGGGGGAAGAGAGAAGTGACTCCGATAGCTGTCCTTCACATGTGTGCCATGGCATGCATTCACCCACGCACGTGTGCCATGGCATGCATCACCCACAGAAGCGACTCCTACAGATGTCTTCCACACATGTGCCATGGCATGCATTCCCCCACACACGTGTGATGTGGCATGTATTCACCCACACACGTGTGCCATGGCATGCATTCACCCACAGAAGCAACTCCTACAGATGTCCTCTACACGTGTGCTGTGGCATGCATTCACTCACACATGTACAAATAAATAGATATAACTTTTAAAATGAGGTATGTGGGCCAGGCAGTGTTGGTGTACCCAGCACTTGGCAGGCAGAGGCAGGCGGATCTCTGTGAGTTCGAGGCCAGCCTGGTCTACAAGAGCTAGTTCCAGGACAGCTAGGGCTACAGAGAAAATCTGTCTAGAAAACCTGCCTCCCCCTCCCCCAAAAAGAAGGTGTGCAGGTATGGGGTAGGGAAGGTCATAAAAACTGAGAGGGAGAAAAATAAAACAAAGAAAAACATAGGAAAAAAAAATCAAGAAAACCAATAGGTAAGGAGAAGATTTTAATAAACATATACAACAATCTAATAATGCAGCAATTACAGTGCAGATTCTTCAAAACCAATAATAACCTCCCATAAAATCATCTCTTATAATGACCTCAGCCTGGTGCTAGGAAACACCTCTGATAACCAACAATCCCTCCAGTGGTTGACCTTTTAATGCCTTATTTTAGAATCAGTGGTAAATTGGTAAATTTGGCTGAATGTTACTTTTGTCCTATTTCAAAGGGTTTTAATAAAACAAAGATGTCTCACTCAAACGGAAGGGCTCTGCTTTGCTTCCGAACCATCTGCCCGCCCCGCAGCTCTCCTGAAAGAGGGCCTTTCGCCTCAGTCCCTTCACTAGCTAAGGCAGGCTTGGGATGAGTACCGCCTCCCTGTCCCTGCAGTGCAGACACTAGCAGACCAGTCAGAGAGCCACAAGGTTCAGTTAGAACTCGAAACATTTCCCCCAGCGGAGCACGTCGGTGTACAAAAGGGATGGGACAGCACAAAACATACATGTCGGCAAGCGTCTGCTCAGCATGTTTACTGCAGAAAGGCTGCTTCCCAGGGGACTAAGGAGAGATCTTTGACTTGGGATCATCCTGAATATTTGCTTTCTGGGAAATACATATTTACTTCTGAAAGAATAGTCCTAGAGAACGTATTTTAGAGAATGTATTGAATGATGATTTTATCACATTTTAATGTACTTTTGTGTGCATGCAGGTTGTAGTGTGTGTGTGTGTGTGTGTGTGTGTGTGTGTGTGTCCACAAGTGCCATAGCATAGATGTAGAAGTCAGAGGGCTACACAGTGACACCATCTCAAAAAAACAATGACAACAAAAACCGAGACAAGTTGCTCCTTTGTACACATTAGAACTATGGTTGCATTGATGTCTAATGTTACAACAGACCAATATTAGGGGTTGTCAATGCCAAGAAATATATGAGGTTAGTTAAGGGTCCGTCCATTCACTAGTCTCAAACATCACATACTGCACTGGGTCCAGGACCTGGGGTTGCTGATCGTGGTCACAGACTTCACACAACCTTTTTGTGATAAAGCTATCAACTCATAAACATCCGCACTTTCTTTTTGTTTTTTTCCAGACAGGGTTTTTCTATGTAGCCCTGACTGTCCTGGAGCTCACTCTGTAGGTCAGGCTGACTCAGAGATCCACCAGCTTCTGCCTCCTTAGTGCTGAGATTAACAGTGCCCAGCTAACATTCAGAAAATGTCTGGTGTAGGACATGTGTTTGGCACTGGGCTTATATAAGATACCAAGACAGACAGAGTCTCTGCCCTGTTACAGCTTACAGATCTGCCCATGGTTACCTTAAATACTCTGGTCCAGCATTGTTTAAACACTCTGAATGTACTTCATGAAGCAGAGATTCATTCTGTTACAGTGGGATACACTGCTCAAGAGGTTAGCTAACATCACCCAGCACAGTGATACACATTTCTGAGAGTAGAGATACACAGTGGGGAAAAATGAACACTAGTTCTTGCACTTAAAGGTGGTATAGCTCTCTCCTCACATGCCCTAGATCCTGGGATTAACCCTTAGATTTACAAGTAAAATAAAATACAGATCATCAAATTCCACTATCAAACCACTCTCCCTCTCTACCGTCGTGGTAGAGACGCCTGCCATCACTACCATGCAATTTCCCTGGGTGCACTGGTGCCACATGAAGACAGTGTTTCCCAATCTAGCGCAGTGAAGCTGGGCCAATGGAATTGCAAGAAGTTCAACTCCCTGGCACCCTCTCTAAAGACAAGGCTGCTTGATTCGGCTGCCTGGAAATGAGGAGAGCGGCACGACTTCAGAGGCCACGTGGGGCGCCGGAAACAAAATAACTGACAAATTGTAAAAGTAAATTAACAAGCCAGGCAGTGGTGGCACACGCCTTTAATCCCAGCAGAGGAGGCAGAGGTAGGCGCATCTCTGTGAGTTTGAGGACAGCCTGGTCTACAAGAGCTAGTTCCAGGACAGGCTCCAAAGCTAAAGAAAAATCTTGTCTCAAAAAACCAAAACATTAATTAATTAATTAACATATTATAAAATCACATTAAAATAACTAACAGGATGGTAACTATAACAAAGCTAATAAACTTGTGAGAGGCAAAATACACTGGACAGGAAGATGATTTAACTCGGGCTAGTGCAATAAAACATTCACTAATGAGGGTTAGCTCAAAGTAAAGGGAGTCCGGACTCAAAAAGACTTGTAGAGACCTGAGTGTCGTGAGAATCTGGAGGCAGGAGAGATGGGCTCACCTCAGAACACCCGAGAGCACAGTGGTTTGTTGTGATTTTCTCAGATCCCCAAAGAGTGAGGCGGGAGAGGTCTGGGAAATGGACAGATATGGGGATGTTTTCCAGGAGTCAGGCTCAGGAAAAGAACTGTCAGACTGAATATAGGAGGAGGCAGTAAGGAGGACCCTAGGAAGGTTGTAACGGGGGCAATGAGACTAGGCGCCTGTCTCACAAGACAGGAAGAATGACTAACTTTATTTTTTCAGTTTGGATAGCTTGGATAACACACTTAAGTAGAGGTAAGTTTGGGTGGAGCTAAGAATGTCAAAAATGAAGACCAGGGATGGACCTATGAGCGTGCAAGATGGGACTACTCAAGGAAGCAAAAAGCAAGAATCACTAACACCCAGGGACGTGACAGAAGACAAGGACAAAGGGGGTGGGGGTGGGGGCAGAGCAGAAGGAAGACAGGCGCTAGGAAGAAGTCAGCATGGAAGCCGACAGAGGCACTTGCTCCAGGCCGAGTCCTAAGCTGACATCACACACGTCATTCAGCAGTCATGGAGAGGCCACAGCTGCCTGTGCAGGTGAGAGCAAGCTGGGACCCAGAGGCCTCTGCAAAGAGGACACCTGGCTCAGGTGGGCCAGGACCAAGCAGGAACTTGAATATTTGCTTCTTTCAACTTGCCTGGACAAAAAAAAAAAAAAAAAAACAAGGCCAGGCAGCAGCAGGAGTGAAGACAGGCAATCTGGCCGAGGATGCACTTTAGGCCAGGAGACGCAGAGGCGTCAAATTATATACCACAAACACATTCTTATGAGGAATATAACGAGTACGCGCTTGTGCAAACACGCAAACACACACACGCGCGTGCATTGCTGGCTCAATCTTCACACCTTTATGAAGGAATAAAGATGAAGGAATTCCCATTCAGTTCCCTTTACTACACTGGTGAACATACTCAACAGTGAAACTTTAAAGGGTTCTTTTTTTTTTTTGCAAAATCTGAAGTGGGGGGGGAGAGGGTGCATTGTAATTCTGTGTAATCACACCCCTTTCCCCCAAAACACGCATGTACGCGCACAAAACCACACACCCACGTGGCCATGAGTGAACAGCTCTGTGGGTATCTCATAATGCAAACAGTATCAGACTCTCCTCCCAGTCCAAACTTCCTGGGGAGGCTAAACATTCACAGAACTCAAGTTAGATTTCACTGAAAGGAAGACAGCATGGAAAGAAATATTTATCCTTCCTAAGGAGGGTGCCAGTGACCCAGCTTGATTTACTCTGCATTTCCGTGACCACAGTTTTTGGGTGGACGGGGTTAGGGGGACTGGGAAAAGGGAGGTGTGCAGGCCATGTTCACAGGGCAATCTTGGGTTGTTATGCCCACACCTCCTCCACCTCTAGGGGCTAAAATCACAGCCAAGATTAACTTAAAGATTAAACGTTTCCTAAATTAATGTTTCTACAAAGGCAAACCACTCGAGCCCAAACGCTCTCTTGCTGCTGAGGGAACGGAGGAATGGAGAAGGAAACGAGGGACTAGAGGAGACATTTCTACCTGTGGCTTTTAGTTACGGAGTCACTGGTTGCACAAGCAATCCTTCACCCTGCTGCCCCTCGGCACCTGGCCTAACGGCTCCTTTCTGTGCGGCTCCTTTCTGTGCGCGGGGCTAAGAGAGGAGCCAGTGTGGCTTCAGTGACTCAGGTCGATAATTCGCTAACGTCACAATCACAGGCAGAAGAAAAAGCAGGCCTGAGTTGCACAAGAGACAGTAAGCCACAGATGTAAATTGCAGGCCTCCCCCAAACACTGTCATCAACCTCCAGGAGCTTCCTGGTCCATCAGATCTGTCTTAATTGCTTTTCACTCTGCTGTTGAAAAGCAGAAATGCACCAGGCTCTGGCCGCCCCAGGCGGCATTATGGGAGTTTCTCTCACATAGCCCTTTAAAGCTCAAACAAGCACACCCAGTTTTTAAGGAAATGCCAAGAAGGAGCAGGTTGACGGTATTTTCCACTGGTTTAAAAATAAATGCATTCTACTCTTTAAAAAAGTGTCTCAGAATTATAGGAACAGGAAGCGGCCGCTGGACATAGCTGTCTTCATTTCCTGAGAGTCCCAGCGAGGAACTCCCCATTGAGACAAAAGCGATGCAGAGGCTGGCTCCTGCTGCAGGGCCTGCCCACTCCAGGCTGCCAGAGCTGGTTACCACAGCAGATGGTAGCCAGTCCCATTAAAAATGACTACCCACTCCACTCCCGCACTTCAGCGCCCAGCAGGACACTGGCAGGAGAAGGGACCCCTGCTCAGGCTGAAACAGTCTGCCTTTCCGGCTCAGTCTGGAGGCTTCAGGAGCCAGGGCGGCAGGCGGATTCCCAAGGAGGCTGAAGTCTAGCCCCTGTGCCTCTGTTGGAAAGAAAGGAGCTGATCATAGCTGACGTTCTCAGCCGCACTATGCCTCAGTTCTCACATCTGTGAAATGCCAAAGAGGTCACCCACTTCATGGAGTAATATAAAGCAAATGAGACAGTGACCGTGAAATACTGTTGAAGTCTCAACTGAAATGACAGACTAGAGTGACAGTAATATACACTCTTAGCATCACAGGGGCTTCCTAGCCCCAACACTTCCACAAAGAATATCATTTCACCTGAGCCTTAAGCTGACACACAGGAGAGGAGGTTGTCATTCAGAGTCACTGCCACCAGCATCATCACCATTGTCACTGCCAGGTGGAAAAACGGTGCCCTAACTCCTTGGCAAGAGTTCAAGCCAGGGGCTTGGGAGGCGAGTAAAAGGATCTCAGCTCAAATCCCAGAACTCATGTAAAAAGTCCCATCTGATGACAAACATGCCTGTCACCCCAGTGCTATAAAGACAGGCTCTTCCTTGGGGCTTGGCAGCTGCTAACCTGGCTGGAGCATCAGGGAGAGTCCCTAATTCAAGAAAGTAAGATTGAGAATGATAGTGCAGGGTGCACGCGAACAAACACACGTGCGGGCACACACACACACACATGCACGCACATACACGCACTTCAAGTCATTTGAAACACATCTGACAGTCTGCAAGGGCCAAGCAGGGGTCGGGGAATTGTGAAAGCCCCTTATATTTCAGGCCTGTTACTCTGGGCAAATCCCTCCACCTCTTGTGCAACATGATTCACCCACTTGTCACCAGCACCGGGCTGGTGTCAGACAAAAATAGACGAGACCTGGTTCCAGCTCTTGAAGAACTCGCTTGGAGGCAAGGGTGGGGGATGGAAAGAAGTGACATATAAACAAATTAATTACAAAACAGTGGGACCCAGGACAGGAAATGACTAACTTTGTCTGAACTTATGGAAGAATTGCTTTAATTTGTAAACTGGGAAAAAAAGAAGGGAACCAGACTACAAATTCCACCTATGTTTGTTTTAAGCTAAACCTCTGAGAAAAATCCGGCTGGAAGAGACGATCCAGTGTCCACCCTCTGCACAGCCCCTACTGCTCACCTGCTCGGAAACAAGGAACACACCGCATAAAACAACACAGATGCCACCAGCGGCAGAAAATCCAGCAACGCAAGATTCTAAAAAAAACAAGTCAGAGCACTTCTCGGATAAGAACTATGCTTTGTAAGTTACTGCGGTGAAAGCCAGACCAGGTCTACCCATACGGGCCACAGCTATGGGACTAAACACCAGACCCCAAACCGATGGCTTGACATGTCCCTAGCGTGCCTATGGGCTCTTGGTGCCTCACTGCTTCTACTTCCACATTCACGACACGGGCGAGGCCTGGCTGTAACAATCACCATCGTAATGGCCACCTGCCTCCAAGGGTCACTCAGAGGATGAGCAGTGGTCAGACGGAGAAGCACACGGATCCTTTCTGGACACAGAGTAAAGGTGACCCGAGCTAGCTGCTACTGTAAACTGTAGAAGTGAAACAGCGACGGTGTTAATTTTCTATAGTCGGCAGAGTGCTGGCCCGGCACACACAACACCCTGCTCTGATTCTTGGCACCAGAAAAAATGGTGTGCAGATGTGTGCCAAAGCAGGAGGCAGAGACGGCATCCGAGCGTGCAAGGCAATCTTCAACTACAGAGTTCAAGACTATGTGGGATCCTTTAAAAAAGCACACAAATGACAAAATACAAAATTTAAAAATGCTAATTTTCTTCTTGCTATTCACAAATGTTCCCTTAAGGTTTAAAGTTTTAGATTCTGTCTAATCCTCCATATTTCATTTTTTTAGAAATAGACAGATGGTTCACTTAGTTGATAATGACATCAGGTCACAAGCTTCGTGTGTGTGTGTGTGTGTGTGTGTGTGTGTGTGTCTCACACACCCATTTTAAGGGATTTATCCTAACATGAAAACTTATTTCCAGCTGTAGATATAAGTACCTGTGAATATAGCCTTAAGGTAATAGGATTAAAAAATCTTATTTACGGAAATAATATACTCTTAAAGTGATTCTGCTGGAATTCTGAGTATTCTGGAATTACAGAAAAGCAAAAACAAAAAGGGGAAATGTTTTTACATTCTCATTAAACTCTTTTCTCCACTATTATAGATTATTTTTAAAATCTGGTTTACCAAACTTCAAAATTAAAAGAATTCATTATACCACTGAAGTTGCAAGCAAGTCTGGCCACCCACCAAAAGTACAGGCAGTTAAGTAAAATTACTTTCATTTCTTTCTTTTTCTCTGTGTATGGGAGTTTTGCCCGCAAGCATGCATGCGTGTCACATGTGTGCCATGCTGGCAGAGCCAGAAGAGCTCGTCTGAGTTACATACAGGTGGTTGTGAGCCATCCTATGGGTACTGGGATCTGAACCCAGATCCTCTGCAAGAGCAGCCACTGCATGTTCCTAACAGCTGAGCCACCTCTCTAGACCCGGTTTTGACTTTTATGGTACTCACAAAGAAATTTAGGGAATTATTTGGACTGCTCTCAATATTTTGTCATTTTTATATGGTGACTGTCTGATGAAACAGGCTGTATCCAGATCAAATTAAACCTCTATAAATCAAAGTGGGCGGTTTAATTGTCAACATCAGCAGCACTCAACAAGCCAAAAGATTCTGTATTTAATATTTAATA
This sequence comes from Ondatra zibethicus, assembly GCA_004026605.1. Lineage (NCBI taxonomy): Eukaryota > Metazoa > Chordata > Mammalia > Rodentia > Cricetidae > Ondatra > Ondatra zibethicus. Next base: position 26,635 of record PVIU01009215.1, read on the forward strand.
TATTAAACATTATCCACCCGTTGACTGTAAGCCAAAATAAACACTTCCTGACTCTAGGGGCCCGTAGTTTTCATCTTAGTCAATAATACATAGGTTTAGACCTCAAAAGTCCATCAGTAAACCTGCTGCAGAGGAAGGGTTATCAGAACTCTAAAAGAATAAAGAGAAGTGTGTACTGGGGGAAGGGATTTATTATACTCTTATATTTTAGAAAAAAAATTTTTTGTAAACAAAAAATTGTTTTACTCTTTGTTTTGTTTAATAGTCAGGGAGGCCCATTGTATAGCCCTGGCTGTCCTGGAACTTGCTCTGTAGACCAGGCTGGCCTTGAACTCACAGATATCCACCTGCCTCTGCCTCCCGAGTGCTGGGATTAAAGGCGTGTAGTACCACTGCCCAGCTTGGTTACTCTTAAAGTGTTATAAATACGTCCACAGGAAATGAAGCAAATTAATTAATTCAAGCTATGATTTATCACGATTCCAGCAGGGGAGAGATTTTGTGAGATCAACTCATTTAATTGGTTTAAATCCTTTAAGCAAATTATTTCCACAATTTTTCATGTGAAGAATAATGAAACACAGAAATGTTATGTTGTGGCTCCTCGGCCACTTGTTTGAGATCAAGTAAAATGTCAAACGACGTCTTTGCAAAGTGACAGAGCTAACGCCTTCGTCCAGAAAGGAAAACTAAATAAGAGAAAATGACTTTTTTTGGCAGCATTAGGAATAGGGCCTTGAACATGCTAGGCTGGTAAGTGCTGTGCTGCTAAGCACACCCCAGCACAACTGTGGAAGAATAAAAGAGCCGAAGAGCTTGCATAGGCTCCAGAATGGCCTAACCTACTCAGCTTCTACCTTCTACAACAGCTCTACCACAGACAAAATCCTAACCTGTTTTAAATCTGTCACACTAGCCTGTGACCGCTGAGTAACAAACTATCACACTGAAGAAATAATCCGCCTGGCAGACAACAGCGCCACCGGTTTCCTTTCAGGAAAACATCTTCTATTGTTTCGTGGGGAGTCCAAGTGATTGTTTGAGAAACATAAGGAAGAAAAAGTGCTGACATGTTTCTTGACCATGACATTAGATTAATCAGCCTAGTCCTACAAATCAGAAATTATAGTAGCAGAATAAAATGCATTCCCAAACTTGTGGCACACGCCTGTAATCCCGGCACTTAGTGAGCTGATGCAGGAGGACTGTGATTTCAAGAGCAACCCTGGCCACATGGGGAGAATCTATTTAAAAAAAAAAACAAAATGAAACAGAAATATGAAAGCTGGACATGCTGGTACAAACCTGTAATTTCAGCACAGGAGGCACAGACAAGAAGATCACTCACAAGTTCAAGGCCAGCCTGGGCTACAATTACTTCCAGGCCAGCCTGGGCTACATAATCAGACTCTACCTCAAAAAAAGAAAAAAAAGAAACAATAGCAAAAACATAAAAAAACTCATGTTTAGTAGATAAAACTTTTTGAATACATGCACACTACAAGACTTTAAGTACCGGTGTAAGGTCGAGCGCCACACCAGCTCACTGTTAACGGGAAGGGTGATGGTGCAATCACGGATACAGGATGCTAGTGTAGAATGGAGCTCAGCATTTGAACGGTCCAGTGCACACTGCTAAGTCTGTACAGGGCATGTCTGTGCCTAGCAAGACAGAGGAAAATGATTCCTTTAGTCTTCCTATCATGTGCTCAATTATGCTATACGACGGTCTAGTGTATTTGGTATCCTCACTAGACAATGCAGGTAGTCCATTTACCGGAAAGTTTTAAAAGCCAAAAGACAACTAACAGTCTTCAAAAGTCAGCTCCATGTAACATGGGCCGTTCAGGAGAAGCCATATGCAAAAGTGGATCCTGTCTCCCCAAAACTCTTCCAGGATGAACCCACCCAAGGCCCCAGCAGGAAGAGCCAGCCAGGTCCTGACTGCACACTGCTGTTGGGTGGCAAGGTCACCTAACGTCTTCGAGTCTCAGATTCCTTATGTGTGGAGGTGAAATCTGATGACATGGACCTGCAGGTACCTTCATGAGCTCAAACTGTAAAATTTAGTTCCTACTTAAAAACCCAAACTCCCATGTGTCCCGCGAGCAAAGTCTCCCGTCCCACTGCAAGGCTGGGTGAACTGGGCCCTCTGAGTTTCCACACCTCATTGTCCATAGCTCATTAGCGTAAACACCAGGATAGACTGTTGCTCACCCAACGAACTGCGCCATTTCAGGGAAGGGACTTGTGTGTCTTACTGATCTCTGGTTATTTCTTATCTGCTTCTGGCTGCCTCAGACACAAGATGCATGACAAATGGCTGCAAAATGAATTCTCTGGAGAGCAATGTCAAGAATTCGCTTGGCATTTCCCTTTTTTTTAGGGGGGGACTGTACTAAATTCTAGAGATTTACCAATATTTCTCACTCACAAAACATTTTCAACTTAAAAAAAAAAGAGGGGCTCCCGCGGATGTTAATGAAAATTCAGTGTAGTTTAAGCACTACGTTCAAATGAGTGATACAGAAGCATGGCCCCCGGTGTCTCCAGGAGCTCTGTATCACCACCCTGTGATTCACCTCTGAGCTCCTCTGCTCCTGGATATGTGGGCACGGACCCCACGATGCTCATTTATAACTCAACTGTTCAGAAGAAAGAGTGAGCTCACTGGTGCAGAACCCAGAAAACCTAAAACACTTGGAGGGAGGAAAAGAGAAAAAAAAAAAGCCAGGGAAGAGTAGAAATAAATTTTAACAAGTGGTGTAATTTGAGAACGAGGTTACATGAGGCCAACGGGAAAGGGGTAAGGGACGTATGTTTTTTGGCCTGAATGTGTTTAGTTTTCAAGCCCGAAACAAAAGCTTATGCAGGACTTGTCTGCTCTTTTTATATTTGTTTTTCTTGTTCAAGTTCATCCCTGGCGATTAGGGACAAAAGTGGGAAGAAAGCTGCAGGCTCTCTGGCTTTTTATAAGAGTACAGGGGAAGGCAGGAAGCCTGGCACCTGAAGACAGGAAAACTTTTGGGACCCTTTGTGTCTTCAGTGACAAGTCTTCTTGCTTGAATAAATGCTGACAGGTTTGTCTGGAGGGGTGTGGGTTACCCACCGGGTGTTTCTCGTAACACAACACGAGCATTCAGATGAGCAGGGCTTCCCTCAGACCTGCACCAGAGAGCTGCTGACAGGCTGGAATGCATGAGCAGGAAAGGCAACTGAATTCAGCTTGGAAGTCCTGCCGGTACAGCAGAACTGGCATGACTCAGCAGGTTGGAGCTGTGACCCTTAACTGGTGGAGTCCTTACCCAGCGCCTGCTATGGATGCTTGTGCACGGACTGGTCTAAACCGAGAGCCCACTTGAGAAAAGCATGTAGCACGAGCTGGCATAGCACACACACATGCTTTTCTCATGAGACTCAGCTTTTGGTCCTGGGTGGCAAGCAGCTCCCAAAGGTTTGGCTGAGAACTCCAAAAGGGCCAAGCAGACACGCAGCCAATGACTGTCCTGTTCAACTGCGGTCCTGAGCTAGGGCTCTGATGTAGAGACCGGCAGGGTCTTCTGTTGTCCTGCTGAGCCAGGGAAGGGTAGTGACCAGGGATGAGCTCTCAGGAGGCCAATTGGCCACGTTCTACAGAAAGTATCACCAGTGGCTAAAATGGCGGCGAGTGGCTAACGGCCAGCCTGACCCTTTTTCTTCTTCAGTGGTTCTGAATGAGGGAGAGGGGCTCTCATATTTCACAGTGGGCAGGGAATGTTCAAGACAGATGAGCAAAACTATGGCAAAAAAGCTAAAAAATCTGCTTGGTCTTATTTGAGAATGAACTGTTGACCAAATCTGCACCAAATTCTTCGGAAGATAGTCCAAAGGCATGCAGAAATTTCTGAACCAAAATAAAATTTTTGCCTTAAGCATTTAATCCGTCCGTCTGTCCGTCCGTCCATCCATCCATCCATCCGTCTGTCCGTCACCTTCTATCTAACTTGTATGAGTGCTTTTTCTGCATGAGTACCTGTGTCCCATGTGCATGACTGTAACCTGAAGGAGAGGAGAGGCCATTAGCCTGCAGGGAACTGGAGTTACAGACAGGTGTAAGCCACTGCACGGGTGCTGGGTCCCCCAGAAAAGCAGCCAGTGCTCTTAATGGCTGAGATGTCTCTCCATCTCCATAAGCGAATGCTTAAACAATGAATTTAATGACCCAATTAGAAGCATCATTGATGACTTAGCCATGGAAACGGGAGAGCTTCTCCCAGACATGTTACGTCATGGCTCCAGACATACATGACAGACGAGGTTTCGAGGTAGAGGATGCTGTTTCCTGGGACGGAGATAAACAGCCATTCCTTTATATAAACTATATAAACTTTATAAACGTTTACGTAAAACTTTCAGTAAACGAAAAAGGCAGCTACAGGCAGAAGCTGGACCGCAAGCTGACTGTAAGTACATTGTGTCCCCATCTTATTCAACCCTCGAGCCCTGAGCTCCCCACAAAATCAGTGTAAAGGAGAACTCAGTATTAACAGAAGTGGCAGTGAGACACAAAGCCGGGTCTTTCAATAATAAAAACAAGTGCTTTCTACTTAGGTCACGATTCTTAAGTGTGCCACACCTGTCCCTACGGTTCTCCCATGCCGGGTGCCCAGACCTGGTCACTGAGCGAGTGGCAGATAAGGGCCAGGAATGATTTGAGAGATATCCCAGCATTCTTTGTGCTGGCCAAGCCTTTACCACTCCCAACTTCACTTCGAGGTCAGCAGAGTCGGGGAACAGACACACTGCCCAAGGAAGAACCCTGGATCTGCCAATAAGCTATGGAGCTAAAGCTAGGTTACTTACCAACTCTATCCCTGTCTTTTTGTATCAATAAAGCGAACAATAGTGAGTGCAAAGATTTGCTAAGTCCAGACACTTGCACACATAGCTCAATGCCGGCACATAAGCACATGTGTGACTCTGACAATGACAACATATATGTAATACACTGTGAAAACATGGAGTTGGGGGCTACCAAGGACTTACACAAGCCAAAGCTAACTGTCCCCCTAGAGAGCCACACACAGAGCCTCTAGAAAAAGTCCTTTTGTTCTGAACTAAACAACCTGTTCTTTTCTTATTACTCACAAATGCTTATCAAGGGAGCCATCCTGCCAAGACACATGCCAGGACTGGGGAGTTAGGGAGACCCCAAGAGAATGCCTGAGTTTGGGTTGCAGTGGTTTGGGGCAACTCTGAGAATGGGGAGCAGTCAACAGTACACAGATGTAAGATTCTAGCCTTAGAAACCAAGTCCCAATCTACCTGATCTGCCCGCTTTGTTAACAAGGCTTCCGACCACCGACCCTCTGTGGTTATTGCTCTTCCTTGGAAACCTATAGCACAGCTTTGAATGCTTTTAATCACTGTAGAGAAAGCTTGGGCCTCAACTCATTTATAAGCTCAGTGGAGGATTTCAGGCTCTACAACGGCTTCCTCTCTCCTGTCCTGCCCTATCATGGTGCTCAATTGCAAAGCTGAAACTTGGGGAAGGTCTCAAGAATGCCAGCCAGGAGGGAAAGAAACCTTTGGCCATGCTGGCTTGTCCCATAGTCTGTGTGGCTTTGGTGAGGGAGTCAAGACACTGAGAGGCCCAAGTGCTAAAAAGATCATATTGCATTCCTCCAAACAAAAAAAATGAATGACACAATGGACCACAGAATACGCACAAGACGACAGCTGGGATGTTTTGCTCTGAGCAGGGAGTATCAAATTCTTTTGTAAACATTTTCTGGTGGTGGCTGGGCTTTCCAGGTGACCTTAAGCCATGTTTACTCTGTCTATCTGGTAACCCAGTTTGGCACCAAGGAGTCCTTCCAGACCCACAGGGGCTTGGTATGAAAGAACAGGGCAGGCCAAGTGGAAACGGAAGTAGGAAAGACAGTGGGAATGAGGGGGTGGATGGGGCAGCGGCCAAAGCAGCTGGGGTCAGCAGTGACACAGGCAAAGAAGTCATCAAGACGTCCTGACAGACCTTCCCACGGGACCTGGGCCGGGTCTTTCGTAGGAAACTACGGCCTGTGGTGAAGGCTGGCGCAAGGCCCAGCTGCCAGTTAGCGGCAAGCAGGAATTGAAACTGGCCTTCCTGGTGGCCTGGGTGCAGCTCTATCCACTGAGCACACCCCTTTACATGCACAGGGCATGGGAAAGAGCCAACCAAAACCAGGACTCAGCCAGCCAGGGGAGAGGCCCTGCAGATTGCTGGCCGGTGACACGTGCTGCCAGAACCAGAGGCTAGTCACAAAACAAAACCCTGGTCGCCACACTGTTTCCCTGTGCGTATGGTATGCATGCGTGTATTCAAGTTCTTGTGTGTGTGTGTGTGTGTGTGTGTGTGTGTGTGTGTGTGCATGTGCGTGTGCAGAGGTTGCCATCAGGTGCCTTCCTGGAGCACTCTCTGGTGTGAACACACAGCTTACCAGCTGGCCAGTTTACTCCAGGATTCCTTGCCTGACTTCCACATGCTGGAATTATAGGCGGCCCCTACAAGGGACCAGGACAGGATTCCAGCTCCCATGAGGAGCAGGCACTTTACCACCTTCTCGCTCAACTCTTGATGGAGCCACATGGCCTTTTCACAGCATCGCTGGGCTGGATGCCGATGGGGCACAGAACTAGTCAGGCCAGAAGCTTAGCTGCCATCAGGACATTAGCCGGTTTGCAGCAGCAGCAAACCCACAGCACAGGATGTCTGCATGCCTGTCCCCTGCCCCTCCCACTTCCACTCAGCATCTCCGAAGAACTGAAGCTTGGGTGGGGTAAGGGCAGTTCTGCACCAACGTTGTGGTTTTTCTGGTGCAGAACTGGGGCCTTCACAGAACAAGAGCATGAGGCTCCAGAGAAGCTCCAGCTTGGGGTTCTGTACGGTTAGTTGATGGACAAGTCCTGGTTGCCAGCCCTGAGCTGTGAAGACACACACACACACACACACACACACACACACACACGAGTCCTTTGAGGTGAGGACCCTGCGATTCAAAGTCCACCTCAAACGCTAAACATAGATAAGCTTGACTCGGACACACGTCATTTTTAACCACAGGTTTCTGATGGACATAAATCATTAACCTCGTTCTTCTTCATCCCAGACACCTACAGAGAATTAGGCAAACAAAGCAGGTGGCTGTTAATCCACATCTGCTTTCCTTACCTTCTGAACTCCACCAATCCACAATAACAACACTTCTCCCAAGTGAAAGAAAGGGCTGAAGGATCCAAGTGTCGCCCTCGCCCAGGTCCTCTTCTACCAGTGTCTGCCCGTCTGTTCCTCCTACTGCCATCAGTGCCCATAGGAAGCACCCAATCTCTAGACCAGCAACTCATCCTTCCTTGATGCTCCCAGACCATCATGCCTCTCTTCCTCACTTGTTTCTTCTACAATTGCTTGGTTTTCACTAAACTTGGCTTCCACCTGGTCATGACAGACACGTACACTACCTAGCACACAGGATAAATATGTAATTGTAAGGCGTTATTACACACACATTATTTAGCTGGATTTCTTTTTAGAGACAGGTCTCCTATACCTCACACTGGCCTGGAACTCACTGTGTAGCCAAGAATGACTTTGAACTTCTGATCCTCCTGCCTCCACCTCCTAAAAGCCAGGATTACAGGATGCACCACCACCCCAGGCTTATGCAGTACTGAGACTTGAACCCAGAAGGCTTAGAGTGTGCTGAGCAAACACTCTAGCAGCTGAAGCATGTCCTCAGCCCTTTCTTGTTGTCTTGGCTGGATTTCTACAGTGACAGGTGTAAGGGACAGTGTAAGGTAGAAATTGGTTCCATTTTTACAGAGTAAGAAACTCAGAGTGGGGGGCTGGAGAGATGGCTCAGCGGTTAAGAGCATTGCCTGCTCTTCCAAAGGTCCTGAGTTCAATTCCCAGCAACCACATGGTGGCTCACAACCATCTGTAATGAGGTCTGGTATCCTCTTATGGCTTGCAGGCATACACCCACAGACAGAATATTGTATACATAATAAATAAATAAATATTTTAAAAAAAGAAACTCAGAGGGATTTTGCGGGACCCCTAGGCTATCAGTTCTGACACCTGCATTTTTACTGGATTGCGCTATCATTAGCTGTCTCTACCAGTGTATGCGGAGGGAAGGGAGAGGTCACTGGTACTGATCCAGACACATGGTGACTCGCACATGAAAAACAAGCACGAGAGACTTTCTCACACGGATGGGCTCACTGTCCTGAAAGCAGAGAGCTGCTGGGTGTGGAGATGAAGCTCATATTCATTCTTTTCCCCAGGGACTTCCAGCCGTAGGGCTCAGCAGAAAGGTCTGCTAGAAACGAACTCGGTCCCAGCAGAGCTTATCTGGTTATAAGGTCACGAAACAAACTTTCTGGTTAGCTGCTATAGGACATCTTAAAAGAACTCGACATGGGACACCCAGACTAGATGGAACTTGGATGTGGCTGATTCCCCACGAGGGCCCACAGAAACAAAGGGCAGGAATGTGGGACATCTGACAGAACAGGGTTACTTTTAGTCTTTGACCTTTCACAACCCTCCAGGGTATCTGAACTTTTCAGCCTAGGAAAGAGGCTTTAGGGGTGGCTGCATCCAAAGATCATACCACACTAGGTCTCGCCCCAAGAGACGTTGCCTATTTAGCCCAGGGTGTGTCCGTGCACGGGCATGCAAGCTGTCCCATAGCTCCTCTGCAATTCTACCGCAGCCGCAGGTGAAACCTCAGATATAGTCAGAGTAGCTCACCTGGCTGATTACAAGTTAAGCCAAGAAGTGCACCTATAAGCCCGACGCCTTCTGTGTACCGCGTTAAGACACTTAAGCAAAGACCTCAGAAATGGAAGCCCTTAGATCTCAGTCACTTGTGCTGCAGGTCCGTTCCTCGCTCTGGGAGACTTCAACCACAGGAAGCTGGCTTCCTTAAAGGCTTTTAGGAGCTGTGTGCTTAGCACAGGTGAACACGACGACATAAAAATCTTATCTGGGGACAGTTATTTATTAAAAGTAATTTATTTCATATAAAAAACAATAAAGTGCCCTGGGGTCATTCTGAAACATAAATCTCTGTACACTCCATTCTGGTCGGTGCCTGGAGCCAGGAGACTGAATTTGATTCTTCTTTTATTTGCCTCTGGGTTTGGGGTGCCCAGGTCTAAATGCATTTATGTCCTGCATGACCCACAGCAAATGAGTTGCCAGACTCAGCTTCATTTTCGTCTCCTGGCCCACAGGAAGTAAGTCTGCTTTCTCTGCAGTTTGTGAGAACTGGGAAATATCCAGAACACTACAAGAAGCTCAACGAATAATGCTTAGCTTCCCTCCACTTCACTAGTGCGACACCACCCTGCCCCGAATTCATATTCTTGCTCGCTCCCTCCCTCCCTTCCTCCCTCCCTCCCTCCCTCCTCTCTCCATACTTCCCCATGCAGCCAATGAGGATCCCCCTGCCTTCGTCTCCTGAGGTAGTGTTGGGATTATAGGCATGTTTGAAGCTCATGGTACTGGAAAAGGAACCTGGAGCTTCTTGTATGCTAGGCAAGCACACTCCCCTAGACCCCAAATTCTCCTCCTTTGGCTAGGCATCCATCCGTCACTACCCTAGCTCTTATACTAACCTATTCCCACCTATCCTGACCTCTGTATTAGGCCCTGAAAATTGACCACATTTCTACCAAACCACTTGAGACATGCATTTTGGGGCAGGGGCTAAGCAGAGCAGGTAGTGTGGAAATCTAAAACTCATTCTTTAGATTTAGATCTAAATGCCCCCTTGCTGCCAGATCCATGTGCCCTCAGCTATACAACCGATGGAGGGAGAGTGAACCTTTAAGAGCTGAGCCTAGCAGAAGGAAATGAGGTCACTGGAGGCGTTGCCGTAAAGGAAGGACTGTAGCTTTTGCCTTTGCTTCCTCTCTTGCTTTCACAGCAGAGGTAAACAGGCTTCTCTGCCAGGTACATGCTCCTGCGACAGTAAACTGCTCCTGGTCCAACACAGCAAGGCCAAACCCCGGTAGATGCAAGCCTCTGAAATCACAAGCCAAAGTAAACCTTTGCCCCAAAAGCTGACCATCTAGCATATTTTGTCAGTAGCATGAAGCTGACACTCATGCCTACGTCAGCCCCATTAGAGCAAGGTACTGTCATTAAGAACATAGTATACAGTAATGTTTTCAACACTTACTAGGAGATACAATGTCTACAACATGAAATATGTTTAATATTATAGTAATGTTTTCAACACTTACTAGGAGATAACGAGGAGATACAATGTCTACAATATGAAATATATTTAATATATGTCTGCTGATACATCTTTTGTTGCTTGGTATTTCCCATGGGCACATAAGGCCAAGGGATATTCTAGAGTATCAGACTTGGAGACATTCTGTCCTGAGCTTTACAAATTATACACAGGCGCACGCTGCTTTTTAAAAAAAAAGCACAATGAAGAGATTGTTGGACCCCTAAAGAATAAGGTGTGATTATTCACTTATGTAGGACTCTTTCAAGATATCTAAAAATAATTTAGCTACAAAAGTTCAAGGTCTCAGCAGCTTTTCAGAAGCCCAAATACTACATAAAACAAATTGTGTCATCTATAAATAGGAACTTGTAGATACACACACGTTATCATGAAAATTATGTAAGTAAAATCTGTTCACATAGAAAGCTAGAAACTGAAAATAAGCCGAAAGGAATGAGTAGGGACAATCTTAATGCACAATGGCACCACACCGACATTTATACCCTTTCAGAGTTTGTCAGAACCGCTTGCCTTAAACGTAGGCAGATGTTTGGGATGGGGGTGGAGGGGCTCAGGGCAGCTAACAAACAACCTGAAGTCATTTTTGCTTAACTGATCAGTGGAAGAAAACAACTCTGCCAGGTCTTAAAATAAGAAAAACAAATTGCACTTAGACACCAGCTCAGAGGTCCTAATATATTCTATAGATATATCAATCTTTCCTTTCCTTTGGCATCAATATAAAAGTTCACCATGTCCTTCAAGCATATTATTATACTTTTAGAAATACATGATCACTGTAGATCAGCCATGTTACTTCTTAGTTACCCAGCACACCTCTGTGTCCAGACAAGCACACAGACCCTGAAACTGTTAGCTCGCTAAGAGCTGAGTGGATGGTAGGGGGTGAGGGGAACTCTTTGGGGTCCTTTTTATAAGAGACCTAAATCTGTAGGCACACCTGGGTGCCAGGGCTGACAATGGAAGGTCCTGTTGCTGGGAATTCAGTGGTTTCCTTGACCTCTCACATCATTTACGTGAAGAGTTTCCCTCGCCTGTAAGATATATATACTGGTACCCTGAGGGAGGAAAGATGCAATCTGAGTGATTACTTAGATCGCCTGTATGAATATATTTCTATCACTCACACACAATTTGTAAATATCTAATACCACTAATTTTTATATAATTCCACTTACTTAACACTGTGATGGAAAGCACATTAACTTTATCTCCTTGGTTTCCTTTGTTCGCAATTCACTGTTAGCCAATTATTTTTCTTGCTGTTGCGACTAATTGGTTTGGTTCCATTAAGACAGGGTCTCAATCTGTAGCCCAGGCTGACCTAGGATTTACAAAGTAGCCCAGGCTGGTCATGATCCACTTGCCTTAGTTTATCAAGTGTGAGGATTATAGGCATGAGCCAGCCATCCCTGGCTCGGCCAGGCCACAAGCATCTATTAATTTTTCTAAATCCAATAGAACATGGGTTTGTCTAAAATTCCTAAGGAATCCAAAGATAGCTTACCTGTCTAAAAATACTGTTTAGAGAAAGGGTGTTCTGAACTTCCTGTGTTCTGAACTTGATACTCTTTAAGAGACAAACAAGAATTGAACGTCCCCTGCTCATCCTAGACGTCTTCCAAGCCTTTCCTCTCACCCCTCCTGCCACGACTGATGCCAACACTGCACTTGGCTCCCTCTGAGACAACAGAAAAGTTAGAGCTGGCAAGGAGATAGGAGCGGCAGCAGCAGATTATACAGTCAGGGTGGCTTAACCCAACAATCATTTTTCTCACAGTCCTAAAGGTCAGAGTGTGAGGTCAGGATGACAGCAGGGTTGGGCTTTGGTGAAGGCCTCTTCCAGACTGTACCCCTGCACAGCAGGAAAGGGCAGGAGCTCTTTGGGCATCTGTCCTACCTCTGACGACAGAGCCCCTTCTCCTAATATTAGGGTACTGGGCTTTCGATGTTGACAAAGGCATTTTATGTAGAACATAAACATTCAGGCCGGAACAGGAACCTTCTGCTTCCAGAATGTGCTAGCCCAACAGGTTCAGCATAGTCAGAAAATTGCGCACAACTCACAACACTAATGCTTTGCAAGTACCAAAGCAGAAGAATGCAAATCGTTAATAACACTGCTCCATAGATACGGCTCCAGGATGGCTACTTTCTATCCTCTCCCACTGAGTCTGCAGTAACGAAACCTTAAGTCCAAAGATCAAAAGCAAGAGCAGATCCAGGGCCACGTTTCACAGCAGCTGTTCCAGCATCTAAAGGAACAGACGACCAGTTACAGCCCGTTAAAATGTTCTCTACTGCAGAGAATCCTTACGTCCACTCCAGGGAAGACACGCTTCCCGGACTTGGCTCACCAACTCTGAAAATGCAGCATCTCCAGTGTCGCCTTTCAGCTTGTTTGCAGGCGATACTTTGTTTCTAGGGAAAAGTGCTAATTCCTTTCTTGCAGGAAAGGAATTCTGTCTCTTCTCTTTCCTGAGCTATCTGAGAAAACTAGGTCAAATCTGAAGCATAAAATTAGAGATTTTCTGGAGAGCTTTGTGTGTGTGTGTCAAATACCTGGATGTTACAACCACACTCTAGGTCACAGAATGCCTGGATGTTACAACTATACTCCAGGCCACGGAAAGTCTTTATATTACCACCACACCCCAGGCCACGGAAAGCCTGGAAGTTACAACCACACCCCAGGCCACGGAAAACCCTTCTGTTCTTTAAGTGAGCAAAGCCCACGTGCCTCAGGACCTCAGTAATGGTTCCGTCTACAAGACTTCGTCCCCAGATCTCCTCACTGCCCTTTCTGTCCACTCACAGTCTCCTCTGACAGTCATCTTCCCAAGGAGGCCTTTGCCAACAGGTTGGTTCTCACCACACTGCAAGGTTTTAGACTCTTTCCATTTTGCTCATGGTGTATTCTCAGCATCTACGGCACTGCCTAAGTCTGTGTCTAACTCACCTTCAAAAACCAACAACAGTCTCTCTATGTAGCCCTAGAACTCACAACTGAAACCAGGCAGGCCTGTAGCACAGAGATCCTCCTACCTCTGCCTCCTGAGTGCTAGGATTAAAGGCGAGCATCATCACACCGTGCTGGCCTGTGTATAAAGCAGAGCGGAGGTGGAGTTCCAGCTGTCTGGCTTAACCCCAGCAGCATCAATGAAAAGATCCCAGCGACCTTGCAGCATAAGCTTCCTGTGGGCCAGGAACACGTAATTAATAATGGGCTGAAGATGGTTCAGGGAGGATAAGCCAGGGAGGCTGAGACCAGAACAAGTAATTTTGTTCAGTGGCAGCTTTTGAGCGCTTCTTAGATAACTAACAGGCATTGCATACAGGAAGATGTAGACTAAGAGACCAAAGGTCAAAGCTCTACTCTAGGAGCGAGAACACAGGCCAGGGAAAATGACCAGAAAGACGAGCTATGTTCCAGTAATAGTGTTCTCCAAGCCCCGAGGACAGGCTAAATGCCTCTCCAGAAACAGCTGATCCAGAGGATTTGAACAGTGGGATTTTAGCTCAGCATCAGACACATCACAAGAATAATGCTGGGTACTACGGTAATTATGATCAATACTACTGTTATTAGGACTATTAACGAGAATTCTCCATCAGCTGTTTCCAAATACTCCAATTAACACGTGAAAATGGAAGGGTGAAAAACACAAAATTCCCCATCAGGCAAACACTGCTGAAGTAACTGTTGAAGGCAGGGCCTCGTGGCTGGATGCTGAAGATCAGTCAGCAGAAGGATAACGAAAACAAGACACCAGCACAGGCTCACAGTACTTCTCCATCACACACGTACTGTGGGGGAAAACAATTCTACAGTGGGCTGGCAGGCTCCATCCTGCACAGACTCTGTCACCTGCTGTCCCAGGTGACAAGAGGCATCGATACTATAGCTATGTGTCTTAACATGAAGGACCAAGAAGAGAATGTCACTTCTGGGGTCTCTTAGCTAAAAGTGCATGGCCTCAATCCCATCATGGGAAAATACCAGAGTGCCAAGCTGAAAGGGAACAAAATAACTTGCTGGCCAGCAGGGTTCACTGTAAGAGAATCCGAGGCACTAGTAGGGTTGGGGGCGGTCAGGAAGGTGCATGTGATCTGAGCAGAACAAGGGCTGACGGGAAAATTGGCAGATTGAGGTGAAAGGTCTCCCAGTTGGTCAACAGCAGGTCCAAACGCTTCTTCCCACTTCCTCCATCATGCGGCACACACGACATTAACCTGAGCAGAAACTGGGTCAAAGGGCATTTGAGAATTCCATGCACGGTTCGTGCGGCTTTTCCGTAGGTCGAAAAACATTTCAAAACTAAACATTCAAATAATGGATGCACCTGAGCCAGGCCTGGAGATTCTGATGGAGACAGAGGCAACGAGGAGGCTGACTCACGCCTCAGCGTGGCTTCTGGGATTCCAGGCCAAAGGACTTAAGGAGAAGATGTGAGTACAGAACCTGGGGCTATGAATACCAAAACCTCGGCTCCTCACAGAAAAGGAGAACTGTCGTAGAAAGGTTGGCTCCAGGGTGGAGCTGATCCAGTTCCTGGTGACTCACCTAGAGAGCTAAGAACAGTCATCAACACAAGTCCTTGCAACACTGAGGGCCCAGTGCCTAAGGTGTGGCAAACCTCCTCTTACAATGCCCATGGAGCATTTGGGGTGAAGGGAGAAGAAAGGGGTTCAAGCAGACTGAGGTAAGGTCTCACTACGTAGACCAGGTTGGCCTTAAATGCAACCTTCCTCAGTTTCCCTTGTGTGTGAGCCGCTATACCCAGCGTCTGGGGCCTCTTGATTAAAATAAACACTTAAGAAAATATAGTATAGTTTTAGTTATAAAAAGTTATGAGTATCACCAAGGATTCTACTTTGTCTCACAGCCAGTTTCCCCAATTATTCAGTCTTAGATCACTGTGGCACATTTGTTAAAACATATCCAGGACGACCGGCATAACGCCCTCACATGCACGCTCTGCAGACATCCTAGGGGTCCTTGCCATCCAGGATCCCACTCACCAGTGCCTTCTCCTGAGGCTTCTCGGCTTTCCTCATTAGCTGACCTTCACAGCTTTGAGGAGTACTGACCAGGTATCTTGTTGGATGACTTTCCATTGGGATTTGTCTGATGTTTTCTTCATGCTTTGTCCAGAATTATGGGGCAGTGAAAAGTTAGTCCACCTTTTGCTATGAATAAATGAGTAGCTTTGTTTTATAATAAAGTCACGCCATGTACTCATTTGTATCTGACCTGGTCAATCTCAAATGTATTTCCCATTTATTAAGAAGGCTGCATACATGTTTTTTTTATGGGCTGTGAATACACCATGTTTCAAAATAAAAGCCAAAGAGGACTAAGGATGGAGCTGTGGATACAGAGCTTGGCTAGCATGCTCGAGGACACCTAGTTTGGGTACCAGACATGGTGGCACATGTCTGTAATCCCAAAACTCTGCAGATGCAGGTAGGAGGATTAGAAATTCAGTGTTACCCTCGGTTATGCATCAGATGCATGAGACACACAACAAAACAAGGGCCCTAAGCAGACTCCGAGATTAAGGGAGCTTGCTGTCAATCCTGCTAACCTGAGCGTGATCTCCAGAAAAAAACCACACGATGACATTATCTCCTGGCCTCACACTCGTGTCACGGCACACAGGCGTGAGCACCTGCCCCCGTGTACACACACACAAAACGAGAAGATGGAAAGACTTAAAAACAAAGCCAAAGAAAACACTTTACTCACTTATTACTAAATGCTTTAATTTTTTTGTTTGTTTGCTTTTTGTTTCGTCTGCTTGATGTCTTATCCTTACAAAGAAAGGCTGAAGAGAGCGGGCATCCTCTTCGTTGCTACCCTGGTTTAAGAAACACTTAGTGCATGTACAAGGGGAATTTCCTGTGTGAGGTAGCCTAGCAGAGCCACCCAATCCTCCTGCTGTGTTCCTGAGACTTGAAGGACAAAGAAAGTGTGATCCGCAACCTGGAGGCGTGGTAGAGAACACCCACCAGGGATTCTGGGAGAGGGGTGTGTCCTGCCTTAAGACAGCCAGCTGGTACTGGCTCAGGAGTCCAGAGAGCACAGTGAACGCCTCGTGTCAGGCCCGGGTGAGACAGGAATGGGCTCTGTTGTCAGCGCTCCTTTCCTAAGCATCTCAACGTACTAGATTTCATTCTGAAGTAAAACAGAACTCCTCCAAATGTCCCAGAAACACCTGGTTACATGCCAAAAACCCCATGTAGCCAGGCAGTGGGGCACACGCCTTTATACCCAGCACTCAGGAGGCAGAGGCAGGTGGATCTCTTTGAGTTTGAGGCCAGCCTGGTCTACAGAGTGAGTTCCAGGGCAGAGAAGGTTATACAGAGGAAACTGTCTCAAAAAACAAACAAACAACAACAACAACAAAAAAGGAAAGCAAGCAAGCAAGCAAGGAAGCAAGCAAGCAAACCCATTCAAAGGAAACCAGGGGACACAAAGGCAATGCGTCTTTGAAGTCTGCGGGAGGAGGTTCTGGAGAGATGAAGGGTTGGGTGCTTCCCTACACAGGGCTCTGCACTCCAGGTCCTCTCTGAAGCATCAGCACACTGAACTTATGGCATTTAAGTAGACAGCACATACCAGTGACAGCGAAAGCAGAGTCTGCAGACGCAGAAAAACACTTGGTGCTGCTGCTGATTGTCACCTCCCTGTCCTTTCCCAGGGGCCACGACGCAGTGACACCTTCCCAAGACAAATACGCTGCTGCCAGCCCCACTGGAACAAACTGATGCAATTTCAGCGTTACTGTGTTCCAACAGAGGAAAGCAGAGCTGGAGAGCAGAGGACTAGTTAGCAGAGCAGAGGACTAGTTAGTTAGCAGAGCAGAGGACTAGCTAACACGGTCAAGGTCCCTGGTTCAATTCCCGCCCAACAGTAACAACAAAGGAAGGAAGAGGGTTTGCGCGTCAGGATCTGAATTTTCCTGGTCATTCTTCAAAAGACTTATCTCCCATGACCAATATAGGGCATGCACATGTACGTGCATATTTCTAGAAAGAATCAACACTGTGTATACAGCTCTAGGCAGGAAGGCCCACGGGGGTGAACGTCAGAGTCAATCTTGACTGCCTTCTTTGTCTTCAGTCAAAATGCCCAATGCCTGGTGTGACTGAGCAGGGTTGGTAGTTAACAGTCAATGCCTGGTGTGACTGAGGAGGGTTGGTAGTTAACAGTCATGGGAAATGAAATAAAGGGAAGGGGTTATTAAGCCACAGGTCAAAGAGCACAGAAACCCAAAGGGAGTTTGGTTTTATTTAGTAGGCAACAAAGAGTACAGATTCACTCTACCACGAAAGACCTTTAGAAAGTGAAATTACGGGCTTAGCTACACAAGGAAATCTAGGAGTGGTGACTCTGGACCTTAACCCTAGCCCCTAGCCCTGAGTGAAGCAGGAGCACTCACTGCCTAGAGTTCAAGGCCACTTGTGGCTGAGGAGCAAGGAGCAAGACACTGACTCAAAACAGCCAGGCAGGAGAATGAAGGAGGGCCATGGGCAGAATGACAGAGTTGCGCCAAGAATTCTGCTGCAATCGGTGGTTCTGAGGCAAAAGCAGCAAGTGTTATGTTTAAAGGGAGCGACCTAGGTAGGAACTGTGGGTGCTCCCTACGGAAACAAAGTCCAGGGCACGAGGTCGGACAGAGAGCAACGCCAGGATCTGAGGCTGCAATCTAGTTATTCATTCGTGGACTCTGCACTTTTCTGGCTCAGGCTGTGAGGGTGAGGGTTTCACAAGCCTCTCCCAACTCGGGGAGTAATGATCGTTCTAGTTCCTGACGGGTACTTGGATGGATGGGACAGCTTAGAGAAGGATGTTCTGTGTCAGACCCAACCTCACCTTTGACAAGACTCATGGCTCCCCAGGGTCAAGCATGAAAAAGCAGAAACAGCCAGCTCACCACTACAAGTCCTTCCCTAAAGAAAGCCCCGTTCCCTCTACCCCCCATGCCTGACCCCTACCCGTTTTCACAGTGCATAGCATCATAGATGCGGCTTCTGACATTTGGATGTGAATAAACACAGCATTCAGGAGTGCTACGCAAGTGTTGGGTAAATTTTTAATTATTAAGTGGGAGTTTCCCTTCAATGACTAATATCAGAAAATAGAAAGGGCCCCACCTCAGCCAGACTACATCACCTGCAGCCCACCCCCAGATGAACTGAAGACTTATTAGAAGAACATTTTCCTTCAATGCAAGATTTAAAAATGAAAAAGAAACACAGTGAGGAATCTGTGTTCATACCTCTGGGGCCTGGTAGAAAATCCCTTCTGTAGCTTTAGGTGTAGGCTGGGGCCTGGCAGATGTTCCTCCAACACATGACCTACTTTCCCAGCAGTGAGAAAGGAAGAAAAGGTTCACACAAACACTCAGCTAGCTGCTCTCTCTCCCTGCAAACCGTACCTGGAGAATATGAGCAATGGCTAAACAAGAAATGGCTGAGGTTGCTACCCTCCCCTGGGGCTGGGTGTCTGTCCTGAGAAGGATGCTAACACGAGGTGGCCAGCTGGACTTTCCCAAAGCACCTGGCTCTTCTAAAGTCCCTCTGTCTTCATTGACAGCCACACGCTGCCAGCAGAACAGAAACCGAAGAATTATTTTACAAAGGAAGCAATTAAGGTCCCTAGAGACCTGCATCTTTGACACGGTCACCATGCCAACAATACCACTTGGACCACATGTAAGATGGAGCTTACTGGGGGCTTCCATTACCCCCTCTGATTTCCCACATCTCTTCCAACCAAATCCTGGGGCGCGGAATTCACAGCAGAGGCCAGCACGCCAAGGGTTCTATCTAGCAAAGATTTGGCCAATGGAGATGGACACCTCCATCCCGTTCTGCATCTCAGACGCCCCAAGAGTCTGCTGGCCTCTTTCCCATCTTGATCGCTGTGTGGGTTTTTCTTCATTCTAAGAGCTGAACTCCTATTTTGATCCCACAGCTTCTCTGATTTGGGCATTACACAACCATCGGAAGTGGTTTCTGGAAGTACCCTTTGGGATGGCCTTTTACAAACTACGTCCAGTACCTTTCTAAAGAAAGTCTACACCCTCTCAACTGGCAGCCACAACCTGACCCACTTCTGCAACAACTTCCCCTGCCTCTCTACAATTCTGCACGTGCTTTAGGGGCGTCTACAAACAGAAACTCGGGGTGCTTCTTGGGCTTCACCAGTAGCATGTGACATTTCTGGTGCCTTGCTCCTATAGACTATTTTTCCAGACCTTGATCGAATGTCACTCTTTATACGAGAACCATACCCTGGTTTCTGTCTAGCAGTCAATAGTTATTGGTCCATTAACTCGGTCAACATTTATGAAGATTCTGACACCAGCGTTTGGTTGAGAATACACAGATGGGAAATTTTGCTAAAATGAAAATTAACATATACTGAAAAATTTACATCGCAGAATGTACATCAGCCAGGAAATGTCTCCCGAGGACACGAAATGAGCGGGTCCACTGGTCTCCAACTTTCCTCAACACTGGGATCACAGAGGCACTGCCACTGTGCCCTGCTGTTAAGGGGGCACTTGGCGGTCTGAATTCAGGCACCCACGTTTGTGCAGGAGGCACTCTACCGCAAAAGTGTCCCACGTCACCCACGTCACCCACACGGACTCACAGAACTTCAAAGTCTTCTCCCTCTGCGCTTGGGATGGGTGAGGCAGATTGCAGGCTGAGCTGGATTAAGAAACACATAACGCATTACGGAAGCACATGTCTATGCCCGACTGTGAGGAGACTGCAGAGAGACTCTGAGGGCCTTGAACTGACCCATGGACTGGCACGTCGATGGATCCATGATGGCATTATTGGGAGGTGGGTAAAGGCAGGGGGAAGGCTACTGAAAGAGTATCACTGGGGCTACAGCCTCCTGTGTGCCGGTCCCCAGCCCATTTCTATCAGTCAAGAGCTGGGCAAAAGCCTGTGCACCACACTCCTGCCACACACGAAGCCAAGCAACCAAGGCCCAAAGCCCTTTTAAGTTTTTTTATTTTTTCAGGTATTTGGTCAAGCACACTGACTTAACCAACACAGTGCTGTAATTTACCAGTTTAGTCTTGAGTGCACTTACATTCAGAAGAAAAAAGATTTATTCTAATTGTTGTTTGTGGGTACGCCATATGTGTGCCAGGGCCTCAGAGGCCAGAAGAGGGTGTAGACATCCCTGGTCTGGGGTCACAGGCAGTTGTCTGTGACCAGACACGAACACTGGGAAGCAAACTCAGGTCCTGTGAGAGAGTGGCAAGCACCGGAACTGCTGAGCCATCTCTCACATTCGTTTAAAATTCCCAGGGGCCAGAGAGACATCTCAGATAATGTAGTGTAGTGTAGTGTAGTGCAGTGCAGTGCAGTGCTGTAGTGTAGTGTAGTGTAGTGTAGTGTAATGTAGTGTAGTGCGCTCAGAGGACCCTCACAGTGGGCAGCTCCTAAGCACCTGGAACTCCAGTTCCAGGGGATTCAATGTCCTCTTACAGTCTACACAGGCACCTGCATTCACAAGTGCACACACACACACACACACACTCATACACCCATACACATACACCCATGTACACGAAACACCCCCTATACCCATACACACACTCATATACACATATACCCATACACACACACATGTACACAAACACCCAAACACACACACTCATACACACATATACCCATACACACACACTGATACACATATACCCATACATACACCCATACACACATATACCCATGTACAGAACACACCACACACTTATACACACACACATACCCATGTACACAAACACCCATACACACCCATGTATATGAACACCTATACACACACACACGTTCACTTAAAAATAACAAATAAAAATTACTAAGAATAAACCTTAAGAAATAAACTTTCCACAGAAGCCTGTCCAATACACGCTGAAAAATGATCACACAATAAATTGACAAATGAAAGAATTCGAACAATAACCCACCACGACCTCAGGAAGTCTCCTCTGCTCTCCCTCCCATCTGTGAGCCCCACACTGGCCTCGTATATAACGGGAGACCACGCACATCCCAGTCACCGCTCTGGGTGAACCTCTCTTAACTGTGGGGTTTAGCCCTGGTCCCGGTGTGGGCTGAAAAGCTCCAGGAACAGGCTTATAACACACAGCGGTCCTGGGTCAGCTGTAACACGAGTAAGGCCTCTCTCCACCCTTCCAGCGGCCGCTTCTCACACAGGACTTGGCTTTCCAACCCCTCCCGACCAGCTACCCAATCACTCAGGCCCAGGATGAACTGTTTCCTGAATAACACTCAACTATAACTCGTAGAAGGACTTAACGCGAGCAAGGCCAACCCTCTCAGTACGCGGCCAGGGACCCCCTTAGAGTGGCCTGGCTACTCTGGGCCACAGCTGATAAGGGCAACAGTCACTTCTGGTCACTTCGCTCAGCCTTTCACTGGGGAGGGAAAAGCACAGTGCTGACTTCCCTTTCCCAGAATTCCCTGGGGCACGTGTCCTGGACAGATGACCAGGTGCCTGGTTTTCTTCATACTCTTCTGTGTGTCACTGGCTTGCCTGTCTGTCTGTGCACACATGAAGGTCGGTACTGATGGTTAACCAGACAGAACGAGGGTCCCCAGAGGAACAACCTCTGGGTATTCCTGGGAGGCGCTCTTCCCTGGGCTGGGATCCTGGACGGAATAAAAAGGACAAAGTTGGCTGAGTTCCTCTTCCCCAGTCTCCTGCCAGCATGACCCTCTTCCAGCCCCCATGATGGACTGTACCCAAACTGGGAGCCCAAAGACACCCCTCCTTTACATTAAAGACTTAAAACGTAGGCAATACCACAGGCGCAGTGACCCATGGTCTACAAGGTCACACAGCATCCTGCAGGTCAGGGCAGCACCGACAACCTGACTTCTCGTACAGTGGAGCAATGGCACCTGCTAGCTGGAGTAGTCTCTAACTGTGCGGCAATGACAACAGTGCTAATTAAATCACAGAAACAGGAAGGAAAGAGATAGAGATAGTAGTAGTGGCTGTGATAGGATTCTAAGATTTACTTCATAAAACCTACCAGAATGGTCCTGTGATTTAAACGTGTAGATAAACTTCAAACTCAAGAAAGATAGCTTTAACACATTACATTAACACTAAAATGCTCAACTGCATACTTCTGCCCTGTAAATGACCTGAGATGCGAGGCTATCTCCTAAGTCCCTACTCTCCTTCTATCTTGCGTTTTAGATAACCTGAAACAACAGTTTGTCGGTCACTATGCTTTCCTTTCCAAGCAGGTTCAACGTCTTCAACGAAAGCTAATGATAACAGGTACCTCCATACGCCTCTTCTTTCAACACAGCAGATTACATACACGTCTGTTTTCTGTGTCAGCAATCCAGAGGATGGCTTTTTTTATTATTTCCCAAGATGTTTTCATTACACAAGGATCATAACTTCACTTCACAAAGAGAATGGTTCACGTGTTTTCTGAAAATTGACAGCACACTACTAAGTATTTAACCACTTATTTATATATCACAAATGCAAAGTATCCCATGCTCCGCAGAAAGGTATAAATATGGAATTCTGATCCTCAAAAGCTAAGGGTCTAGCAGTGGTAAGAGATGGACATTTGCAACACTGGGTGGGTAAATGAGAATATGCACCTAGCACAGGGTGTGGAGCGAAAGGATACAAAATGTCAGAGCTGTAACAAGCGACAAAGGGGGGAGGAATCTGACTGGACTAGGAGGTTAGGGATAGAGAGCGGGAGATGAGCCCTGGGAAGAGCTGGAGCTGGTAGGTGAGAGTCAGTTTGTCATGCCATGGATGACTTCAGGTGGTCACTGAGGGTATTCTGGAAATAACACAACACACATTATATACTTGGAAAGAACTAATCTGACATCCTGCGTTCAGAATAGTCACGTATGAACATGCCAGGAGACTAATAGCCCAGAAAAGGAGAAACAAGATGATGAACTCGGATTGGTGGGTGGAGGAAAGAAGTATATATACATGAGGGTACCTTGCCAGCCAGCTAGGCAAGAGCTGATGCCCTGCTTTCTTTCTGACTTACTAAGTCCCAAACCAAAAACAAATAACCACACAAATATCTGTTCACACCACTTCTGGACTGCTCTGGGAAATACATTGCTGGTTACTCCATGTTTTTGTAGTTGGATTTTAATGCTTGCACTGTCTCATTTCAACTCAGGCTCTTATGCCCTTGTCTATCTATTTCTCCAGTAAGAAGCCACACCTCCCAATACTCAATCCCGATCCCGACGAGGCTAGCAGAGTGATGGACTCGAAGGACCGGGTACAACTAACTGCTGAAGACAGGCACATTGTAACCAGTGAGTCTTTGACTTTAGGATGGAGCGAAGTGATCGATCAGCACACCCGTTAGATCAATGACAGCTATGTACTCGAGTGCCACCTTTGCTGCCTCACCCATGATCTGGAAAAAGGGAAGCGTCCTGCTAAGATAACCTCAAAGATTTAACCAGGGAACATTTACTGTCATTACAGTTCTTCCAGGTAAGTGACGTCAATGTCACAGCCTACAAGCAGACCATCCTGACAGCTTCCACCCCACCCCATCCTACAGAGCCTTCCCAGGGCACATGCACGGTCTCTCTCCTGCAGGCCGCTGGCCAGCCCTAATTCTTGACAAATGCTTCCTTACATTCGGCACCAGTGAGTCTTCTCAGAACGTCCCATGATGAACCCAAGCTCTGCCGTTTATAAGGTTTACACCCCCAGGAAACTGATAATTGGGACCACAGATTTCTCAACGGTAAGCTGCAAAACCCCCTTAAACAAAGAGAGAAGGGAAAAAAAAAACACCGAAATTACAGCAGGAGAAATGTTTATGTTCTTGATTCCCCTCAGCTGACGTCATCGGATGGGGGTCAGCGGTATTAGACAGGAACACTCTAGAAAAGTAGCAGGTGAGTCTAGCAGGCAAGCTGGACGGAGACGCCAAGCAGGGAGCTAAGATGGTGAGCGAGGAGGACGAGGCAAACAGCTGTGCTCACTGCTATTCCAACCCGTCAATCTGCTGGAAGGACACGGGGCAGCAGGTTCCCTCCCACCTCAGGAGACCCAAATTGCTCGTTCTTCCTGCTTCTAAATTAGGGGACATAAAAGCCGGTCATTTTCTCATACTTTCAGCTTTATGCAAAATGAATTCATAAAACTCTCAGTAGGCTTAAATAACCAAATATACTATAACCAGTTTAAGTCCTTAATTGTAAGATGAATTTAAAGCAGTCACACCCATCATCAGAACAGTGACAGCAACATGCCAGAGTGCATATTTGATGTCTCACTCACTCACAACCCAGGAAAAAAAAAAGAAATAAATAATCTCAGAATTATAAAATAGAAAAAAAAAAGAGCAGTACAGCTAAAAGACAGATAATCACACAGTCCAACCATTCAGGCAAGGCTTTATCTTTCCTCTCGGAGGGAGGGTTTGAGAAGGGCTTTCTCTGTGTAGCCTTGGGTGTCCTGGAATTAGCTCTGTAGACCAGGCTGGCCAAGAACTCAGAGATCCGCCTGGAGTGCTGGGATTAAAGGTGTGTGCCACCACCACCCAGTTACATCACATTTTCTGCTTACCAGTGGGTCTCGTAGATTAAAAACGCAGTTTTGGAGGCTGGGGTAGTGGCACATATCCGCAATCCCAGCACTTGGAGGGTAGAGGCAAAAGGATGGGGGGGTGCTCAAGGTCAGTAACAATTACACGGCAAGTTCAAGGCCGGCCTAGGTCTAGGTCAAAACCAAACCAAACCAAATCAAAACAAACCAAACAGCAACACCACTCCCCCCAAAAGGCACCTCAGGAGCAGCTGTTGGTGCCAAGCGTCTAAGAACCACGAGACGAGATCTGAGGCCTACGAGTCTTATCACTGCGGGATCAGAAAGTCTAGAAGTATATTTTTAAAACAATTTCATTTCCTTGTGGGGGGGGGCAGGGAGTGTAGACATTTTTATAAGCTAGCTGGAAGTTAGCAAGCCCAAGAAACCATCTCCTCTCTGCTCCACTTTGAACTGGGTGACAGTCATGGATACCCAGGGCTGGGGATCCAAATTCTGCTCCTCGTGACTGAGCAGTAAGCACTTTCAACCTGGAGCCAACTCTCCAGCCCTGAAAAGGTGGAGGAGCTGCCTGCATGGGCTTGTGTGGAGTCTCTAGGTAATGCTCTTTATCTGTGGTAAGGGTACAGTGCTGATTGATCAGAACCCGATACCGATGGGGAAAAGGCAGGGGGATCCCGTGCTACAAAACTCATAACGACAGCTGCACATTATTTTTTTCATTTTACACTTCCATCACTGCTGCCATCTACACAGATAATTGAGCGAGCGAGCATCTCTGGGCATTCCTGGTCAGGCCCGCTCAGGCCTGTTCACCTTCTAGAAGGGAAGACACGAGGCTTGCTTGGCAAGGCACTCAAGACAAGTCTCAGATGAAGCACAATTAATAAAAACTCCGGGTCAGAAACTGGGGTTCAACCTGAAGATCCGAAAAGCAAAACAGTCAGCCACTGGCTCTTACCTCGACCTCAGATTGAAATGGCGATCCTGCCTCCAGGAATCTCAGAAGGAGACTGTGTGTGAGAGTTGTCTCCCTCCATTTTATATTCCTTTCTAGGGCTGGGATTAAAGGCGTGCACCACCCGATTTCTATGGCAACTGGTGTAGCTATTGGGATTAAAGGTACGTGTCACCATAATCTGGTCTGTAAGGCTGACCAATGGGGCTGCTTTACTCTCAGATCTCCAGGCAAGCTTTATTTATTAAAATACAATTTAAACGCCACTACAACAAGAGCCCATTTCCTTTGAGATATCATTAGGATTCTCAAGATTGGGAGTAGTACTCATATAAGCTCTGCTTCTAATTAAATACACCACTTTATTTCTGAAGTGCTCTCACAGAATATTCCATCCACCTACCAGGACGTGCCATAACTATCAGCCAAACCCAAGCCTGCGCCTGTGTCATGCGCTGGAGCACTACACTAGCTAGGTCCACATCCACTAGAATTGAAAATCCCTCTTCTTTTTTCTTATTTTCTTTTCGGTGTTTTTGAGACAGGGTTTCTCTATGTAACAGTCCTGCTGTCCTGGAACTTGCTTTTGGAGACCAGGCTGGCCTCGAACTCACTGAGATCTTGGCCTCTGCCTCTCAAATGCCATCACCCATCCAGAATCCCTCTTCTTAACACAAAGAAAAAGAAATGGAGATAAATATACAAGGATTACCAGACCACGAACAAATGCAGTAAGCATTTACAAAGGCTTAACTATATGTAAAACAAAATCTAAGTACTCATACACAGAAACGGCCTGGCCATCTTAGCAGGCAGGGACTATAATGACCCAAAGGCTGAAGTAGAGAACGGTTTATATGACCAGTATAAAAACCTGAAGCCGGGATCTAGCACTGGAACTCTTAATCCCTGCAAGAAAAAATTCTCAGCCAGGTGTGGTGGCACACACCTTTAATGCCAGAGCACTAGGGGAGGAGGTGCAGGTGATATAAATTCTAAATAACATGAGAATTTCAATTGCTCAGTCACAATACCCACAGGTCAAGGATTCAATAGTCAGACTTCAAGGGCAGCAGTTAGTACATTGGATATAGGGTAGAGACATCTCAGCCTTGGGGGAAAATTCTACTGGACAGCCCAAATGTCTGACAAACTTTTTCTGCAAAGGCGAAACAGTAAATAAAACGCAGATGCTGCCAATTTGGGGGTGATTAACAATGCGTGCCCTTCTGTCTTCCATCCGAGGGCCAACGCAACTGAAGTCACTGTCAATCCTACCTGCACCTTCACCAAGTGGCGATGCTACAAGCGAGTGTCTCAAGGGTAACAAAGCCTCATCTCGTCTAGAAAAGCAGCCAGGTGTGGGCCCTCTCCTTTAATCCTAACACTCTGGAGGCAACGGTAGGAGGGTCTTCTGGCCTACAGGGCCATATTCCAGAGGACCGGAGGTTCTACTTGGGCATCCCCATAGCCTATGTCCCACTCCCCACAAGTCCTCTTTCCCAACTGGCAGAGGAAACAATCCGGTTAGGATAACGCATCAGTAGAGAGGAAACCTTCGTGTTTCTCTCTTCTCATTTCATTGTCTTCCTTCTCCAAGGGCAAATATAAGCCGTCTGCGTCACTGGTTCTTAACAAACGTGACGCACAGATTTGGTGGGCCCCTCTGCAGAGACTCAGTGGCTCTGAGGTGCCCCCCGAGGTGTATACGGCAAAGGGGCTCTAAGGCAGTTTTTAATCCATACAGTAATTCACACACTAAGCGAGGAAAGGGGCAGAGAGGTGGGTGGTATATTCCTCTTTGGTTGCTATAATCTCCAAAACCAAGAGAGAATGCTGTCACTTAACTTCAGAAGCCCCAAGAAAGGTCCACAATTTACAAAGCAGTAAGGGTACATCCAAGGCTTCGAATTGGTCAGGAAAGGGTTTGAGAGAGGGAAGTCTAGGTACCACAGCAGTGATTCGGGGTAGAGGGGCTCATCAGAGCAGTGCTGACAGAGTTATAAAGGTGGAGTCCCTGGATGGACTGAGTAGCCCAAGAACAATTATCTCCTCCGATAGAAGCTGAGAACCTAGGAGCCATCCTGTCCCTGGGTTGGATGCTGCCTCTTCTGCAATTCTAACCCTGTGCTGAAGGCTGGGAAACTCCTCTGTGGGAGATGAGCCACTCACTCTCCCTTGGACTGCCTCATATCTGCGCTGCAGCCAGGAGACCCGCCCACCCTACACGAGACTCCATCTCCACTCCCCCTTCTTGGAAATACCTTCAAAACCCACCCAGGGTCTGTCTCTTAGTTGATTCCAGATCCAATCAAGTTTAGGCTCAAGGCTGACCACAGTGTGGGGATCCACCTGCTCCAGCCGGCACTCCTCTTCCTGGGACCCAGAGGCAACACCAAAAACCTTTCAGGCTCTTACCTTTAATCACAATATTTTCCTTCCGTTGTGTACGGATTCAACTGGATTGTTATTAACTTGGACCTTCAATGAATTTCTCAACAATCTTACTGCCTCAGTTCCATCACAAAAGAAAACAGTTTAGATGCAAAGCAAATGAATTCAGGTTTGCAAACACTTAAAGGCACTGCTTGGCATGGAGTAAATGTTACATGTTTGTTAAATAAACAAAAACACCACTAACATTTAATAAGCACCCCCATGGGTTGGAGGAGAGGTGAGATGAGATGAAGGTTAAACACTGAGTATATGTGTCTTCCTGACACCTGACATTCCCTACGCCACTGCCCTGTCTCCTGGTCCTACTTCATTTTCTTATTAACGTTACTGGGCATCTAATTAAAATCCAAGGGATGCATGAAGCATAATTAATAAAAACCCAGAGAATGATACTGGGGTTCAACCTGAATATCCGAAAAGCAAAACAGCCAACCACTGGCTCTTACCTCAACCTCAGTCTGAAATGGTGATCCTGCCTCCAGGAATCTCAGATGAGACTGTGTCTGAGAGCTGTTTCCTCTCTGGGATTAAAGGCATGCTCCACTGGGATTAAAGACATGCACCACCCAGTTTCTATGGCAAACTAGTGTGTCTACTGGGACTAAAGGTGTGTGTTATTGCAGCCTGGTCTGTAAGGCTGACCACTGTGGCTGTTTTACTATCTGAACTTCAGGCAAGCTTTATTTATTAAAATATAAATGAAATTATCACTACAGATGCAAGCTTCTTAGGCTCAGTCACTACATGGCCTTTGTGGGCCTGACTTCACAGCAACAGTGTCTCTGGTTTCTGAATCAGTGCCTGATGTTTAGTGGTGGCTTATGATGTGGATTATAAAGTGGGTGGTGGTGGTGCACGCTTTTAATCCCTCAGGAGGCAGAGGCAGGCGGAACTCTGAGTTTGAGGCCAGCCTGGTCTACAGTAAGTGTTCCTGAATAGCCGGGGCTATGTGCTAAGACCCTGTCTCAAAAAAAGAAAAGAAAGAGAAATGAATTATGAATGAGTGAAGGACACTTGGCTCGCTTTGTGACATCTGTAAAGACCAGGTAATAAAATATTTTATGGCCTCTCACTTTTCAATAATGTGCATATTTAAACACTTGTAATCTAGTATACTCCCATATTTAAAAAAAAAATCAAAGGGCATCTCCAAAACTGGCATATTCTGAATCACGCCCAAAGAGTCCAACTAACTACTTAACCTATATAAAACTAGATTATAGCTTGATTTACATATTTTCTTTGTCCTGAAGAGTTTTTGTTTTTTGAGACAAGGTTTCTCTGTGTTAAGAGCCCTGGCTGTCCTGGTACTAGGTCTGTAGACCAAGCTGGCCTCGAACTTAGAGATCCACCTGCCTGCCTCTCCCTCCTGAGTGCGGGAATAGGGGTGTGTGGTGCCACCGCCGCGGATGGGGTAGAGATTTACCCCTCTTATTAATGTGAAAGCAGGCAGCAGGGGTTGCCTTACCACACCCGATGGAAATCGGGTGTATTTCACCAGGTCTGATGAACAGGTAAGGCCCAAGGATTTGGAGTCTGTGTGAGCAACGCTCACTATAGAAAGGTGTTGGGATGAGCAGAGGAGACACAGGGGAGGCTCGACCAGCAGAGGCCTGGTAGAGCCAAACCAAAATGGCTGTACCCATGGACATTCTCACCAAACAGCCTCTCCTACCAATCCAATCCCCCCCATGAAATGCCCGTGGGTAACTGTAGAAGGCACTCTTCGCGCTTTATCTATGAACAGAACTCTGCCTACAATCACACTCAACACCTTCAGTTCACACTATTGCACAGAGAGGAGACTGGCAATCTTTCCAGACACACGAGAGTGGAGAGGAAGGGAGAGGCCAAAGGGCAAAGACTCCGATCTTTACTGAGTTCTGGGTTTTTTGCTTTTATTAAAGGACTATAAAGTCAATTAACAAGCAACACATCTCCTCGCTCTTGTCACAGGACACAGTGCACACACGTAAATACTTTCCGGACTGGCAAGGTCGCTCAGGGGGTAGAGGCACTCGAAACCAAGCCTCAGAACCCATGTGCTGGAAGGAGAGAGCCCCTTCCTAGGTTGTCATCTGGCCCACACATGCCTACTACGGCATGCACGTATACACAGTAGATAAATTAATGAATGACATCTTTCAAGTACAAAATAGCTCCTCTGCTTCCGAATCGGGGTCAACAGTGACAGAGTCCACATCGGAAGAAAACCGGCCCTTCCTCGTTAGTGACAGGCTTGGCTTGGCTTCGTGGAAGTGAAATTTAGTCATTAAACAAATTGCCACAGACGTACTGAAGGTAAGTGCCCTGTAAGGACTGAGTGAGCCCCAAGTGAACTAAACCAAAGCTGGATTCTACTTGTCTCCCTAAGAAGCAGGATACTTCAACACTCAAGATGAGCCTCTTGTGACTTCTTGTTTCCATGGTGATAAATAACATTGGCTGCTACGTGTGGTCTGGCTTACATCTATGAACAAGCATTTCCTGATGAATGGCAATTCCCACAAGATGGAACTGCCCAAATATTTTAGGCAGATGATGAGAAAAAAACATTCTACACAGAAAAAATGAATAACTGGTTAGGTCACCGAGCAGGAACAAGCTGACGCTTCAGACCTAAAATTCATTTTTGCGAAGGAAGCCCCTCTGCTGACGGTTAGTATTTCTGTAAGAACTACACTCAGGAAAATAATCGAGGTACAGGGAGAACGTACGTATGTATTTCTACATTAAAAACACTCAGACCAGGCACAGTAGCCACAACTTTAAACCCAGCAGGGAGGCAAAGACTACAAGAGCCCTTTGAGTTCCGGGCCAGCCAGGACTACACAGTGAGACCCTGCCTCAAAAGACAAACACAACAAAGGAAGAGAAGAGAAAGAGGAAGAAGAAGACGATGACGACTCAGGTTTTATGAGCAAACTTAACATGATTATACATCTGGGGATTTTGAGGACTGTGCCAAGATTTTTATTCAATTGCTTAAATCATGGGAACTTTAAATCATGTGTTATGGCCAGGGCATATTTCATATTTTAATTCTTCAGCTGTAAGTTTCAGTTTTTCAGAAAGCCTTATTTGTAAACAGGGGACAACTAAGCATTAGGTTCTGTGTCACAGCCTTCTTCCTAGGAAGGCTGGTGGTCTCAGAGAGGTCGCTATCCCAGGTCCCAGCCTCAGGACCGGGCAGGAGCATATGACAGCAGCATTCCACGGATGCTGTTTCCAGGGCACGTTTGGAAGCTACCCACACTGTCAGTCCGTCGTGGACACACACATGGAGCCTGGTGCAAAGAAGACCAACACTGGCAGGGAACCATGAACTTCAAACGCAACTCAACCTCAGCACTTCCATCTGGCTCTTCCACTCAGTAGTTGGGTGTTTCATATCCCAGGCCATGAGATACCCAAGGGACATGTATCTAATCATATATTAAACAGTTCCCCCTTCCACCCTTTTCCCGTGAGGCAAAGGCCTGAATCTGAACCCCTTCTCTGTAAGCAAACTGTACAGTTCTGTGGGGCTGTGGCATCTGAAGGGAGCGGTGAGGATTTTCCAGGGAGGACAGGTTGAAATAGTATCTTCATGTTCCTTTAGCCTTGGCCTCTCCCTGCTTACAAGAGCCTGTACACACTGTGTCTAAGACAGCTTCAGCACAGCTACCTTTGATGAGAACAAGACAACCGCTCACAGTCTGGACAGAATAAGGAAATCTTTGGGGCTGGTAGTCAAAAAATCAGTCTGTTTAAAAAACCTTTTTATTCTTCATCGGTCACATTCAATCCCTTCCACAATTCCTGATATTCCAACCCAAGTGAACTGGACATAAATCTACTCCCAAACGTATGGAAAAGGGACTAAAATAGATTGAAATTATTTAAAAGCAGTCACAGAAGTTTTGTACACACCTTACTAAATACTACCTGCATGGCCCAGTACAGAAGGCTTAGGCTATAAGGCTTAAGTCTGGCCATGCAGGGTCACCTGACAGGCAGGAAAGGGGCAAAATGGGAAGACATACCAAAAGCACGACCTTCTACAAAATTCAAACCTTTGTCAACTTTCACTTCATGGGAATGAAGCTGTATTGAGAAAATGGAGCCCATAGGAAACACAAACAGCTCAACGCGGATATTCACTGGACACATCTCTGACATTTCTTTATCCTCAGGGACACTGTCTTGAAAATGTGGGTACAGGAACAGACACTGGAGAATGTGGGGCTAGTGACGAAGAAGATACGCGAGGAAGGTGCTCCGGGTGGAGCATCCACAGAGAAGAGCTCTAGGGCGCAACCCCAGGAAGAGGAAAGTGACTGCCAGGCAGGCGTGCGGATCCCCAGCACCGATGTCAACAAGCCAGGCGTGGCAGTGCTGTGCGCAGACGGACGGGCGGACGGGAAGATGCTTGGAGCTTGTCGGCCAGTCACTATGGCCAAAAACGGGGCGTCAGTGAGACCTTGTCTTAAAAGTAAGGTAGAAAAGCAAAGAGAAGGAGGCACCCAGCATCAGCCTTTGACCTTCGTATTCTTTCTCTCTCTCTCTCTGGCCTTCGTACTCTCTCTCTCTGGCCTTCGTTTTCTCTCTCTCTCTCTCTCTGGCTTCGTTTTCTCTCTCTCGCTGGCCTTCGTGCACTCTCTCTCTCTCACGCACACACACACACTCACATGTAAATGCATACACAGCAAACAACACACAAAAGTCAATGAATTAAAGTCTAAAACAAACAGTAAAGGGGCCAGGCCTGGTTAGAGGCAGGCAGAGATCTGTTAGTTCGAGGCCAGCTAGCCAGGGTTTTATACAGTGAGAACCTGACGGAAGAAAGAGAGAGGGAGAGAGGGAGGGAGGAATGAAAACACCAAAAGTCAAACATGTCAGCAGCTCACCAACGGCCCGTCCTCCCGGATACACATGGCGACTTTAGATTTCATGTCTCAGCAGTGAGCGGTGTAGCCTGGAAAGATTATGCAGCATCTCAAATGGCAGCCGGCAGGACAGGCTATGTTCCACTCCCAGACCAGGAGCACAGGAGGGAAGTGTCACCGAGTGAGCACTCATGGCTGGGACCTTTATACTGTGGCCCTTGGACCAACAGAATTTGTATTTCATGTGGGGACAGAGCACACTCTCAGACAAGTGGTGTCTCAATTTATAATGCATAGATTTCAAATTCTGAAAGAGATTTCTGATACTATGGAGATCAATCGTGCATCCCAGTACGTCAGCAGGAGCGTGTCAGCTCCAACGCCAAGCAAGGCAAAAAGCTCCAAGGGTTCACAGCAAAACTGAAGAGACAAAAGACAGAGTATGAAATCAGACAGACCAAAACGATGGCAGAACAAGCAATTCCTGGAATGTTCAGTGGAATTTTTCCATAGGAAAGAGACATGGTATGGAAGTACTTTTCAAAGTTGTATTTGTTTATTTTACGTATATGGGTGATTTGCCCACATCCATGTCTACGTGTATCACATGGGTGGTTGGCGCTCTGGGAGGTCAGAAGAGGGCACTGGATCCCCTGGGACTGGAGTCACAGACACTGCCAGCCATCACGTGGTATAGGGATACAGCCTCCGAGCAGAGCCTCCATCTCGCTCCATCCTGATGGCAGATACATGTGACCAGCCACCTCAGTGTCCTATCACCAAGCCTTCCACAGCATATCCCTTTTCAAACCACAAGCCAAGCTATTGTCTCTCCAAGCCGCTTTTGGCAAGTATTTCGTGGCAACAACAGGAAAAGAGATTAGCATACACAGGTAAAAATGTATAAAGAGTGTCAACATTTTGGACTGGAAATCACTTAACCCAAAAAACTACTATTATCAGAAATGTAAGAGTAATTATGCTCTCTGTAAATTGAACTAAATACAAACATTAAGTTCATATGCTTTGCATTCTGGTAAATTTTAAGCTTTGAAACACACACACACACACACACACACACACACACACACACACACAGAGAGAAAGTATACGTAGAGAGAAAGTAGTAAGGCAGTGTTCTTCTCGGTATTTGAATCACTAAAGACCACCACAGTTGAGATACAGTGCCACATGCCAATAATTGCAGCTCTTGGGAGGCAGAGGCAGGAGGATCAAAAGCTCAAAGTCATCCTGAGATGTATAGCAAGTCTGATAACAGTGTAAGCGACTTAAAAAAAGAAAGAAGAAAGAAAAAGAAAACAAACCTGAAAACCTGAAACCTAACAAAGACTGCTCTATACAGGCCCTTAGCGAGAAAAGTGCTTCTGTGTTTTCAATTAATGATTAATGAAGGCCCAGACACCAGCTAAACCTCAGGTAATCATCTACTTACTTTCTTCAACAAAGCACAGAAGACAAACTTTGTCCCATGATATTGCCCAGGAGCCTGGGACACTTAACCCTAGATAGACATGAGATAATTTCACTCTGTAAACATAAGACATCTGCAGGGAAAGGCCAAAGATAGTCATCACACCAAATGCTTGGGGGTCCAGCCCTCCCAGGGAAGGCTAATGAACTCGCCTTCACTAGCGCCCGGCTGTAAACAGCTTACATAACTCTGAGACCTGCAGGCATGAATCTAACAGCACAGGAAGCAGCTTCATCAGGCCTTCTGTGATCAAGCACTAAGCTTTTCAGCCCAGAAGCAGCCTCAGAAGTACAATTAAAGCTGCCTTCTATGGCTGGGATGAAGGTCTAGAATGTCCTATAGAAAGCACTCAGTTTTAAACGTTCCAAGTTTAAAATGCCCAGACGACTAGTAGTTTCCTTAAAACCTACCAAGGTGAACAATATGCTTATGATCTGAATTAAGAGTGGTACCTTGACCTGGGCTACCTCCTGTTCTGACATGGTCCATTTTGCTTACAGTGAAGTTAAGCAGTGAGAATCTCACAGCCAGGGTTAGGACCAGACATGTGATACGTATATCACACACCCAGACATGGTCTGGATACCCAGGCTGAGCCCCTTGGGCGTACAAGGGATGATGTGTAAAATGACTCTCATTGCCTGAGAGTATGCTTCTGTGTTTCCCTTCCACATGTACCTAAAGGGAAACTTGTCAAAAAACAAAGAAAACTGTAGTAAAATCCGCTCACGGTTGAACATAACCTCCTTCCTCACTTTGAAAACTACCTGAGGCCAGTAGACAACTTCAGTGTCCATTAATTTTCAAGAAAGCCTCAAGGCATGCAAACGCAAGGAGATGCACCCTCCAGACGAAGCAGCGATGGTGAAGAGCCAAGCTCGGAAGCCTACCACAGGCTTCCGTGAGCACTGCGGCTTCTCCACTCCAGCCCTGCAACTCTGTATCAAAGACCGCATCTTCCAGGCCGCCCAGTTACAATGCCCGAAGGCATCTTCAAGCCCTGGGCTCACTGGCTTGTTACCAAGACCTTATAACTTGCCCTTAAGGATCTTTCCTCAGGGTTCTCTCCTACCCACCGCCTAGATCTAGGCTTTAACTCAAAGCCAGCTCCGTCACTCATCTCTATCCACCCCCATCCAACCTCCACGGTGCCACACATTGTACTTTGTTAGAGAAGAAGAAAATCTAATCGTGGCTCAAAAACCTCTGCTGAGTCTAGGAGTAAGCCCAACTTTCCAAGGCCTGGGCAAGACTGTTACCATGACTTCCGGGCCAAGCCACACAGCCCTGGAGGTCCCTGCCGTAGCCACTGACAGCACTTCCGTAAGCAGGCCATAGTGGTACCTACAAAGCCACACACACACACAGCACAGCATCAATATGAAGACCCGTTTCTTTCTGTAACAACTCAATACCCAATGCAAGGACGAGGCAGGGCAGAAGAAATGTGTACCGAGTCCCATGGCTCAACACGATAGAAGCCTAGCGGCTCAAATGCTGCGGCAATGGAGCACACGATCCTGGGTAAAGTATTCAGGGTGCTTAGACTCCGTGTCTCTTCCAGGAATGTGGTTATAACACAGGAACAGCTTCTTTGCATTATTACTTAGTGCCAATTAACAGCCATGCAAATCGCTTAGCACAAGGCACAGGGCCTGACCAGAATGAGACAATTAGGTCCTAGTTACTATTACAGCGATTTAGATGGAAGAGGAGGTGGAAAGATTGTAAGAACTGGAGATGGTAGGCGATTCCAAGGACACAGCGTTTTCTAGACATAACAGGACTGGTCCATATATGAATTCAGAGACTGTAGCAGCACACACAAGATCCGCACAGGTCCAAGTCAGACGGAGTACTGGCACTGAGAGGGTCCCATCCCTATTGATACCTGCTGTCAAAGGTAAAATAAATTTTCTCCAATGGAGGGTCAGTAGGTGTATCAACCACACCCAGGGCTACAATGGAGTAGGCTCTTGAGGGTGAGATTATCAAACTGCTTCTATTTAACTCGTGGCTAGCTGATGGCCAACAGGTGGTGTCCGTGCAGAGGTCTTTACTTCTTCTTTTTCCAATTTTTTAATGTTTTTATTTTATTTTATTTTAGTTTAGTTTTTCAAGACAGGGTTTCTCTGTGTAGCCCTGGAGGTCCTGGAACTAGCTCTGTAGACCAGCCTGGTGGAGAAATCACAGAGATCAGCTTTCCTCTGCCTCCCGAGTGCTGGGATTAAAGGTGTGTGCTGCCATCACCCAGGTCCACCTTCCAATTCTTACAAACTGACTCAGAGTTTATCTCCTGAAAGAATCCACAAAGGACTTCTTTATCAAATTAAATTGTAGTTCTGAGATTCCAGAAAAATTTCAATTCAAGAAGAAAAAATAAATTTTAACTAAATTTGTCTCCACGTGAATAGATGCTTTGCCACTTCAGCTGCCAGAGAAATGCAAACCAAACCCCACAGTGAGGCACCATTTCACACCTGCGGATGTGGCTCTATAGTCGAAAAGCATTGGCAAGAATGAATGAAACCAAAAGATCTGACCTACCAATCATATCCCTAGGACACGCCGAGGAAGGTGAAAACCACATTGCCTCAAAACTTGTTCATAAGGTATCACAGGCACCAGACCAGACAGGAAATGTCCATGAACCCATGTTAACCGGTCACTATGGACAAAATGTGGCATATCTAGTTTCAGTTTAACAAAACGAAACAACCCGAAGAGCTATTCTACAACAATCTGGATTACTGGGCACTACTGAATTGTATATGATAAGACACCACATACTTATACAATGGAAGGCTCTACGGCAATGAAGCGGCAATGTACTGAGCCAGGCGGGCATTGATGAACCGTAAGTATGACATGGTCAGTGAAAGTCAGGCAGGGACCTTTTAATATCCATAACTGGCAAACTGACGAAGACTGACACTTGCCCGCGGCCAATGGGGCTGACAGGGGAGAATAATTTCCAATGAGTAGCCTGATCCTTCAGGGTTCCTGATTCATAAAAGAGTCTGCGAGACATTCTGCTTGATACAGAAGAAAGTGACTAAACTGTCTTTGAATTTTCCTGCTTCATGGAAATGTCTGCTGGATACTATGGGCCTGTAGGCTGCAGATGGATGCCCCAATGGTACAAAGGAACTTTGGGTGACTGTACAGACAGTGAGATGTCTCTGTCATTTCTAGAGTTTGGAAGTTGCTTATTTCTTGTTTACTTAGATAATATTTTATCCTTCTGGAGTCTTTGATGGAGTTAAAAAATGGATAGTTATAGTAATAGTTTTCCATTGTTATGATAAAAGATAAAATAGATCTAAATATGGCAACTGTAATTCTTGCTTGATAACTGTTTTGTTATATGTAACTTTACTATGTTAAAATAAAAGCTTTTCTTTTTTGTTTAAATAGAAAAAGGGAAAATGGTGTAGGAGGGTCCTTTTGTATTTTGGTTGCTTTTATTGGTTAATAAAGAAACTGCCTTGGCCTTTTGATAGGGCAGCCCTTAGGTGGGTGGAGTAGACAGAACGGAATTCTGGGATAGAGAAGGCAGAGTCAGAGAGAGCTGCCCTCCATGAAGCTCCCAGGTCAGACACGCTGAATCTTTCCTAGTAAGCCATGACTCGTGGTGACACACAGATTATTAGAAATGGGTTAAACGAATATGTGAGAGTTAGCCAATAAGAGGCTAAAGCTAATGGGCCAGGCAGTAACTAAATAAATACAGTTTCTGTGTAATTATTTCGGGTATAAGCTAGCCAGGCACTGGGCGGCGGGAGCCGGGCGGCCACCGGGACCAAAAGCAGGCCCGCACCTCACTACTACAGTAGCCTCCTTTTAAGGGACAAATATTGAAAAATATGAGGATGGCTGCAAACCCCATAAATGCTCTGAATGGCACTGGACTGTACATCAATGGCCAATAGATTAGTCGAGAACAATCAATAAAGTAATTCATGCATATAAAAAATAACCTTACGTGACTGCTTGCTGTAGACCTACAGGTTAAAGTCATGGCTGTTTACACTGAGTAAACATGGTACAGTTTAGGCTGACAGTGTACCTTCAACTCTGAGATCGACATCAGTCCCAATTACACTTGACATGGCCACTGCCTCCCCTAACTGGCTTTGATTCCTCTGCTGGGAGTCCCCTCCTTCAACAGGTGTTTCCTGGGAGACCAGCTGCAGGGTTAGAGATACCCACAGAGAACTGTGTGGTCTCAGTGAGCCCGGAAGCCAGGCGTCACCGTTTCTCTCCCTAAGAGGGTCTTTGTAAATCACAGGGACGGCCAAGGCTGGAAAACAGAGAAGAAACACAGAAAACAGAACATTTCCAGGGACACAAGGATCTGGCTGTTCTGAGAGCTGGCACCGAGTGCTCTCGAGCAGAGACTAAGGGTTCGCTAAAAGACTCATTTAGTTATCACTGGTGTGTATTCCTATGCTTTTGTGTATGATATGTGTACCATGTGCCATATGTGTATGATATGTGTACATGTGTACATGTGTGGTGGTGTGAGTAAGAATGGCCCTCATAGGCTCACATTTGAATGCTTTGTCACTGGGAAGTGGCACTATTTGAGAAGATTTAGGACATGTGGCTTTGCTGGAGCAAGTATGTCACTGAGGGTGGGGGGCTTTGAGGTTTGAAAACCCCACATTGGCTCCAGTGTTGACCTCTTTGCCATGATGGTCATGGACTGAACCCCTGACTCCATAAGCGAGCCCCCAATGTTTAAATGCTTTCTTTCATAAGCACTGCCTTCGGTCTGGTGTCTCTTCAGAGCCACAGCACAGTGGCTAGGGCACCATGGAAGTGCAGGTGTCCAGGGGGGATCCCCGGAACTGCATTCTCAGGAGGCCGGGAGCCACCTGATGTAGGTGCTGGGAACCCTGGTCCTCAGGAAGCACCTTCCAGACTACAGCGTGATTCTGAATTTATGAAAACAAGGATCATAGATAGTTCTAGCACCAAGGTCAAAGAACTCATCCATGCCAAGTGTATACTAGAGACCAAGGCAACAACTTTATGCTTCAAAAAATAATAATAATAACCAACATGGGTGACCTCGCTTGGCAAAGTGCACTTGTCGCATGAACATTTCCTTCAATCTTAATGGCTTAAATTCCAGTTGTTTTAAAATACATTAATATCTCATTTATTCTTTTTTATTACATTTACTTATTCTGTGTGTATGTGTGTGCATGGGCCTGCCTACCTGACTGCCTCAACATGGGTGATCTAGAGGTCAGAGGACAGCTTACAGTAGTAGGCTCTCCGCTTTAATGATGTGGAAACACGCCCAAAACACTCAGGCGTGCACACACACACACACACACACACACACACAGAGGTACACAGAGGTACACACGGGTACACAAACAGGCGCACAGACACACACAGAGGTTTGGGCAGACTTGAGTAGACTCAAATTCATTGCAGGTGGGATTTAAATGAGAAGGAACTATGACGGGAAACATCTTCTGTGCAGGAAGAACTACAGATCCCTATGAACCGAAGACCACCTGCACTCAAAGACTGCTTTGTACAAATGGTTTGTGGGGGGAGGGGGGGAGTATTTTTGTTTCCCTTGCAATTTCATACCTCTGCAGCTATCATGAAAAAGGGCTTTAAAAATCCAAAATTCTATTGACTTGCATAATCATACCCAGAGGCGGCAATATTCAAAACAAGTCTGTGTTCAAAGTCCTGGTTCAAAGACAAAAAAAACAGAACAGAAGGATCTTTTGATCCTCATTTATTGACATGCAGCTCCAACACAAACCCAGGCTTTCCTTCAGACCTTTCTCTCCTGGGACAATGGGAAGGACTGAAGGCAGTTAACTGGAAGAGGCTCTGTCTCCCACTTTAGACCCTGAAAACACAGAACAAATACCAAACAAGCTGGGGAGTTTAAGTTCAAGGAGCCATGCACCTGGCAGACTTGAACCCTGCATAAAACCTCTCCGAGCAAACTGACAGTTTTCTAAGAACAAACAACCCTGAGGAATCTTTTCCCATGACCCACCCCCTCAAGAACATTTTTAATATTTCAAAAATGTGCAAAAAACCGGAACAAAGCAATTTTAAAATCTCAAAGGGCCGGAGCCGACTGGGATTAGTTTAAGAATGCATTATACTTGAAAGACACCAAGGCTTTCTTCATAAACACGGCATCTTCACACCAAAGCGCCGAAAAGCAAAGGATACTGAAGCAACAAAGACCACAGAAAATACCATAGAGTGGAGGGAGATTCAAGTCTGGCCTTGTCTGTAACAGAAAAATCTCAAATAAACAGTCTTAGACTTTGTGAGCTAAAAGCATGGAGAAGAAAAGGGAAATCGGGGCCATTTTCAGCACCACTGAAGCAAAAGATGAGAGGCTTCAGCGATCCTCTAAGTGTCAGGCAAACAGGCAAGATGCTCGAGACCATTTCCTCAGCTCACTTCCACACATCATCCACGGCACCACTGTGTGCTCCAGAGACACAGGCAGGAAGTCTGTGCACACGGAGAGCACCTGGTCCACCTCATCGAGAAACACTCTGCTGCATTCGCGTTCATGTAGCATGAACGTCGTTCCCAAAGGTCCCCAGGCAGGCGACAAGACGATGCCAAGGCTGGTGCTCTTGCTTTGCCTACAGTGAACAAGCATGAGGAAAGGCGGGAAGCCGCCCCAGGAAACAGCCGGGAAGTGATGCAGAGACTGGAATCCACCCCGAATCAGCTGAAGACAAGCCTGCAACTGCTTCCTCTATTTCCTATATTTTCATCAGATGAGGATTTACCATTTTACTGTAACAAAGAACCAGATTAAAGTTCTTATTTTTAAACGGCCAATTTTTTTTTTATAAAAACCAAATAGGAACAAGATCTTAACTATGTAACCCATGAAATCATAGGCAAAATCAGCTTATCCAGTGGAAGGCAAGAACAGAATGGTTGGCTCAAAAGATCTCCAAGCCCACACAAGGCAGGCGGTAAGGGCACAGAGAATATGAAGAGGAGCAGAAGTTACAGGCGTGCTCAAGCTCTGGAGCTCTCTTGGGAGCGTCTTCAGTTTGCAAGCCGAGCTTCCGCAGCCAAGTTGCTACAATGTACACATTTGTTTCTCTTCTTACACAGCCTCAGAAACGGGAGTCCAACCCATTATGAGGTCACAGAAGTCAATGCAGGGGTCACAAGAAATCTGGCATAACCAATGACAGAAAACTAATTAAGAATCAAAAATGCGATGAATCCAGGGTACGTCAGGCTGTGACCTCTGGAGCCTTGGCTCTGAACACACAACACACACATTTCAGACTGCATTTGTAATTCGTATGCTGTCACACCATGCAATATCAACAAATCCTCACAGACTATCACGTCATGAACTATGGGGCTCCTACTATGCATACACAAAGTTGTCTGCCCTCACAGAAACAATGGTCTAATCACGGAAAACAGCTGAGGCTTCTAGCACCTTCCACCAGTCCTCTGCACATATCACCTCTGTCTACCTTTGAATCTCGCTGTGTTAGAATGTTTGGTTTTAAAACTTGCTATTTGAGTTGCTTGCTTTAGTTTCGCAAAAATTGTCACATGAATTTCTGTTTGGGATTAGGACAGAATTTCCAGAAATTTCTTGAAATGTCCTTGAGCACACTTCTGCCTCTTTGGGCTACATATTCATGACAAATGAATGTCAATCTCAAAATAGTAATAGATTCTGAAAAACAATCAAGGAGCGGGGTGTAACTGTATGGAGCTTTACAAATATGTAAGAGTCACATGTAACTTTATCCCTCTCTTAAAGAGGAACTAATAATAAGAATCAACCTCACTTTCTGACAGAGACACAGCCAGGGCCAGAGTGGTGCTTTTCCGGCACAAAGCTTGCGACAGTCAGTGATCTATACAAACCCCACGCCACGGAGTCCCGCGAGGACACCCTTCCTCCAGAAGTCTCGATGCTCTCTACTCCCTGGGCAGAATGGGTACCTCAGCACAGGGCACTGAAGCCCAGCTTTGGAGATCTGCTCCTTGTCGGAAGCTTGCGCTCCTACCTATGCTTCATTTGCATTATCCCAGAAGATCATCTTTGGCAAATGAGGTTTCCCATAGTAACGTCAAAATGGAAAATGAGGACTGTTGAAAGAATTTCAAAGAAAATCTAAACAAACGAACAAATCACTGAGGGTAGGGAATGGTAGATTAACCCTGTACTCAGGAGGCAGAGGCAGGTGGGCCCCTAAATTTGAGGCTAGCCTAGTACACAGTAAGACCCTGTTTCAAAAATAAAAGCCAAATAACTGGACTTGTCCAGAAAAGCAAAAAGCTCAGGGATTAGAAAACTCATAGAAGAAAAAGAGAAACAAGCCTGTCTTGTTAGTCATTGCACAAGGGACAAGCTACAGCCAAATTTGTGTTAATTTTTTAAGTTTTACCATAAAAGGCTTAATTCATAATGTTACCGACTGAAGAGAGATGAGAGGGCAGAGGTTTGGTGCCTTCTACACAAGCTACAGCTGCAGATTTTCTGTACCCCAGGATGGAGGAGGACATCTCAGGAGCACCTGCCCGACGCTGTACCCGTACGGGAAGTTTACCTAGTGAGCGACACTCAATCAGAACTGCTGGGCTCCATCCATGAAGCAGGAATAAAACTCGGGCATTTTGAAGCTGTAAAATGTTCTGCTCTACCAAATACACGAATAACCTACGAATTAACACTGGAAATGGAAAAGAACTTTAATCCGGAAAATATCTAAAATAGGTTATTTTATGAGGTTTATTTATGGGTGTAAATAGAGGTTTATAGTAAGTCCATTAAAGGCTAAAGTCGTGAATGTAACTGCCCAAGCCCTTTTCTCAGCTTAGACTCTCCACTCTGCTTTTCATAATGCACTATTGTAGTGTCTGGAGTTCACACTGGGCATCTGTGGAACACAGACCACATGATCTCTTCCTTCCAGGAGTGAAAGATTGGACCAGGCAGGGAAGCACAGAGAAATGATGGATGGAAGTGAAGCAGAAATTAGCACCTAAGAGCGCTCGGCCATTAAAGCATTATGCTTCACATATACAAGAGCAAAGGTAACCTGTCTCGCAGCTGCTTCTGGGGGCTCGGCTGCAGATTGTCTTCGTCTGCATTCAACATGACCACAGGTCATTTCCCCTCCGTCTCACGCCATTAGTCCCAGTCTGGTTCTTACTCTGATTTTCCCTTCTGCAAACAACAGAGGGGAGAAAGCAAAGGCAGCAAGGCTCCATGGCCCCATGGGTAAGGCAGGGGCAGTCCCCAGAACCAGTATTCCTCTGGTAACGTGACCCCCTGACATATACACCCTTGCTCAAAAATGAGTATGAAGTCAAATTCAAAGTGTGATAGAATTTTTATTACAAATGACAAGAACTCATTAACATTTCAATAGTCTCTTAAAGTACCTCAGGAATTCACTCACTTGCAAAACATCTCCTATAAAAATATCATAAAAAATGTTATGTTCTGTTCATAATC
This sequence comes from Ondatra zibethicus, assembly GCA_004026605.1. Lineage (NCBI taxonomy): Eukaryota > Metazoa > Chordata > Mammalia > Rodentia > Cricetidae > Ondatra > Ondatra zibethicus. Next base: position 70,839 of record PVIU01009215.1, read on the forward strand.
CCTGAAATAGCAGTTATTCACATATGTGAGCCCATGCAATAGCGGTGGTACATGCTTGTCATACAGGAGCCTTACAGCCAATCTGGAGTACCTCAAAAATAGTTAACAGTAACAATAAAAAGAGTCACCATTGATCTCTTTGCATTAAGCCATGCTATTTTTCCTAAACCTTTATTTGCTTTATATCAGAAAACCAAATGAACTCAGAAAATACAGTTAGCAATACCACAGTTACAGCAATCGCAATTTTCTCAAACACGTCCTGGTGGCCAGACAGGCTCACCTCCGTCATCACTACGCCCACACCTTTCACGAGTGATCCCCCACATCTGACTCGCTCACCGGGCTCACGCCAGCAAAACCACCAGCAGCACTGTTTATAAACAAAACCGAACAGTTCCAGGTTTTACTGAAAAGCTATGTTTTAAGGTAACTTGGGAACGTTCTTATTCCGCTCATTATTTTTTCAAAGGACAAGAAAGAGGCACAGAGCAGTTCCGTGCAGGGAAAAACCGAGAGCCAGGCAGTGAACTCTGCTAAGAAACCTTCTTCTAGTGCCCTGGAGCGAGCGGACTGACTCCCAAGTCATGCTGACGGCTCACTCTTGCTCTACAGACAGAGAAGGAACAGGACAGGAAGTGATAAACAAAAACCAACCATCTCTGTCTTCTTCCTGCCCAGAAGGAGGAGGTGATGTATGTTTATCCCTAACTGCAAACCGGCAGGGAGCACACTTAGAACCAAGGAGCTCCCTCTCAGTTGGCTGCGCCGTGCTTCACCTCTTCTCTTCAAAATGAAAAGAACTGGGTTCATTTTGATAATAAATGTAACAGCTGGTTATTTTTAAAATTCAGGTAATACAGAAAGTTGTATTTTTTAAAAAGCAAAAGTCATCTCTAGGGCTAGAGAGATGACTCAGCTCTTCAGAGAGCTCACTGTTCTTGCCAAGGAACAGAGTTCAGTTCCCAGCATCCATTTAGGGCAGCTCACAGTTACCTGCAACTTCAGCTCCTGGGGTTCCATGCACACACACAGCGATACACACATAATTACAAATAAATCTTTCTAAAAACTATAACTATCACTGAGCGACAACTACTCTTAAGGTACAAATAAATCTTTCTAAAAACCATCTATAACTATCACTGACTGACAACTACTCTTAAGGTATCTGTGGACAGGCCTTCCAAATTTTATTCTATGCATCTCATAGATGTGTGTAACCATCTTTCCCTTTAAACAGCAGATGCTGGTGGCCAGCAAGATGGCTCACTGGGGAACAGACTCGTTGTATAAGCCCGATGACCCGAGTTTGATTCCCAGAACCTGTGCGGAGGTGTGGGAGGAGAAATGACTCCACAGGATTAACCCCTGACCCCATACACACACCATGACATCCATGAGTGATACACGCACTTGTGCACACGCAAACACACACGCGGAATGAATGCACCCCTGTAAGAATCAACACTCACACATGGGTATGGCCGTGTCAAAGACCCTAAAGCCTCAAACCTGCGGGAACAAAGTCTTCCCTCAGTCGGCGATCGCGGAATTGCAAGACCTTGGTCCAACCATGGATGCTGACAGTGCCTGTAAAATACATCAACCTTAAGATGGCTCCCCACAGAGACCTTACTGAGATGAGCTAACCCAATCCCCCATCATCTTATTTAATAGAACTGCTGAGTTTCCAGGCTGCTGGTATATCTCCATCAGAATGCATCGCCCACCGGATCCCAGCTTTTCTGTATAATGAGTCCGCTACTCCTTCATTTCCCTTGCCCCAGTCAGGTCAATCCTAAAGCTGGGCATGTCACTAATAACAATGATGGTAAAAGTGAGGTGTGGGGGGGGGGTCAGCCACAAACTCTAAGGCAACCACTAAACACTTTTTTACTTCATTTATTTAGTTTATGCATGAGTGCTCGATCTACAGGCCGGAAGAGGGCATCGGACCCCATTATAGATGGCTGTGAGCCGCCATGTGGTTGTTGAGAATTAAACTCTGGACCTCTAGAAGAGCAGACAGTGCTCTTAACACCACAACCAAGGCAACTCTTGTTTAAAAAAAAAAAGCATTTAATTAGTGGCTTGCTTATCCTATCAGAGACCAATACCATCACAGCAGGGAGCATGGGAGCAGGCAAGGGGCTGGAGACCACTGACTGCTGCATTCTGATGCATAAGAAAGACAGACACTGAGAATGAAAGAGGGAGAGAAAAGGGGGAGAGAGGGAGGGAGGGAGGGAGGGATTATGCCAAGCATGGGCTTTTGAAACCTCAAAGCCCATCCCTAATGGCATACTTCTCCCAACAAGGCCACACCCCCAATTCTTCTAGTCCTATGAAAGATTTCCACAAGCAGGTGATCAAGCATTCCGATGAGTCCATGGGGACCTCATGTAGGAAGTCAGATGGTGGCCTATTCTTCTTATGTGTGGTGGCTAAGAAGGCTGTCTCCCCGCTGACATAGGCCACACTAATCAACTACATCTCAGGAGGAGGCAGCCCTGACGCCAAGACCATCACAAGCACACTCAAGGCACGCTTCCAAGCTATGCATATATTCTCACACTCATAAACAACAACACTAATATTAGACTTGACTTTCTGAGGTTATAGGAATGACTGCGAACCTCCCATTGGGTGACCACACTGGAGTTTTTTGATGGCCACTGCTCTGAGTTCACGCTCAGGCTACTCAGTTTATTTAGAGAAAGCATATCCTTCCTGTTGTTTCTCAGGAAACAGGAGAGCACGGTTACAGACGACGGTTTAAGTTCAAGAAGAACGGTTTTCGCTTTTCAAACTATGCCTCACTTTGAAGAGTATCTAATATTCTTCAATATGGGGGGACATGGGGGAAATAAGAGCTTCAGAAACCAGATAACCGGAGTGGAGACAGAACAGTATTCTCAGCCTTAAGAGAATGAATTCTGCAAAAGCTTCCCTCTGTTGCTGCACCGTTTCTTCCTGTGAAGAAGTTTCCAAGCACAGAGTTGTTTAACGGCGTCACGCGGGGGAAGGAAGTGCCCAGGTTTCTGGGATCTCTAAGAGCCTAAAGATTAGAGGCTTAATTGTAAAAAGAGTCCTATCACCTCCGTAGCTTGTTAAGTTACTACAATAATCTCCACAGCCACTTACCAGATCTGGATTCACCCTGTAATGCCAGCCACACCTCCGGGCCTCTAGGGGGTTAGCACCATTCTTAAAGGGTGGCTGCAGAGTGAACCATGTCACGCAAGAGGAACACACAACATTCACAACCTCGCCCTCCTGTCTGTCTCCTTTCCTGGCCGTGATCTCTCCCCCAGAAACAAATTATCCCACCGCCAACCTGATCTTAAGTTTCCAACCTCTAAAGATACAAGCCTAGGAGCTACTATGAGCAGCGGCTGGTCTCGCTCTGATCCATTAGCTGTTTTCTAATGGTGTGGGGTACAAGCCTCCCCAGAGTCCTGAGCGCTCCAGGAGATGAGAAGACATAAGATTTAACTTCCGCCACCGCAGACAGGAAAGCTGAAGCCTCACGAGGTGAGCAATTTCCCCACCACCAGCACTCAAACTCCTCAACATTCAGTCTTTGGCCCCTCATCTTCTTCTTCCTTTCCTCCACACCCGTAAGCTTCCTCCAATGACTAAACCCACTCCTCAGGCAAGGCCACAGTGCTCTATTGGGAAGTTCACATTATCCTATCACCTTGTCATCCAGGAAAACAAACGTCACAGTCCATGTCTAATGACAGAGCTGACCGGACCCTAAGGAATGTACAACTTAGGTGGACAAGGTGGCTCGGTGGGTAGAGGCAATGACCACCAAGCCTGAAGACCTCAACTGGAGACACACATGGAGGACAGGGAGAACTGGCTCCCTCAAGCTGCTCCCTGAGCCCCACAGATGCACCACCACACACACATAATAAACAAATGGACACCTCTTGGTCCTCCCTGACTCAGGGGTTCCTTCTCTGGAGACAACTCCTGAATGTCTGCTTCAAGGCCCCTGGCAGACATCATCTAATCCCTTGCTAATTTCCCAGCCACGGGCAGATTTCCCAGCTTCCTTCCCCACCCACCTGCACACCTGTCTGCATTCACATGGAGCCTCTGTCTTGGCTCAAGAGCATAGCTGTCCAGACTTCCTTCCAGGACAACCCCCTCCCCCGTGCATGTGCATGCCACTGAGCATGCCCCGTTTTCTCACATGTTTTCTGTAAACGACTCCCTCTCCTACCCTTAATCATATTGCTCAATCAACCAATCAACCATAAATGTTAACCACCCATGCCTTTAATCCCAGCCTTCAGGAAGCAGAGGCAAGCACATCTCAGTGAGTGAGACTCAGCCTAGTCTACATTATAGCAGTATATTATTTGTGTTTTAATAAATAAAGCTTGCCCGCGGGGGCACACACCTTTAATCCCAGCCCCCACACCAGTTAGCCACAGAGGCCGGGCGGTGGTAGTGCACGCCTTTAATCCCAGCGCTAGAGAGGAAAATAAGGCAGGATGAGACAGGAACTCGCTCTCTTTCAGACTCAAGATTTCAGAGAGGTAAGAGCTCTCTAGCGGCTGGCTGCTTTGCTTCTCTGATCTGCAGCCTGAATACCTGTCCCTGGGTTTTTATTGGTCGTGCTACACTACATAGTGAGCTCCTGCCTCAAAAAAAGCAAAAAAAAAAAAAAAAAAAAAGCATCAGCCATCATCATGTGCTCTACAAACAAGGATTGAGCGTGCACACACAATCAAGGTCCACTCTCCTGGCCCTGCTCCTCATCTCCAAGTGTCCTCAACTAAGCTAACAACACATGTCACTCTTCTAACTACCAACTAAATACCTGGCCAGGTCTAGCCATCTCTGTTCCTGCACCATCACCGTCCCCGTGTCCCCCCATGACCTGGCAGCTGCTCCCCGTTCACAACCTGAGTGAGCTGGCTGCTTATGGGGCTTCAGATACCAAGTTTGAACAGGACGATAAGTAATTCTTCCAGGGAGGTTATTGTGAGGATTACATGACTAAGTGCTGGCTCACTCAGTCTTTGATCCTCCCGCCACGCCTGGAGGATGTCAATTACGTTGGTAGCTATGCTAATGCTTCTAGCCATGTGTACCTGGCCCTGTCTCCATTCCTCCTGGGGCCCACACTTCTCGATGACCTGATGTGGGATTTCCCTCTGTATGCTGTGATTACCATTGGTTAAAAAAGAAACTGTCTTGGCCTGTGATAGGGCAAAAGAATAGAGCTAGGCGGGGAAAACTAAGCTGAATGCTGGGAGAAGGAAGGCGGAGTAAAGAGAATCCATGGAGCAGTTGCCAGAGGCAGATATGCTGAAACCTTGCTGGTAGGCCACGAACCTTGTGGTAAAATATAAAATAATGGAGATGGGTTAATTCTAGATATAAGAGCTAGCTAGCAATACACTTAAGTAATTGGCAAGCAGTGATTTAATTAATACAGTTTCTGTGTGGTTATTTCAGGAGTCTGGGAAGCCAGGAACCAAACAAGCGGCCTCGTTACTACAATGACCTACAGACACCCCAGCTCCACTTCAAACAAGTTTATGTGACTAAGAAGATGGCTGTGTGGATAAGGCTGCCAAGTCAGATAACCTGATTTGGGACCCCTGGACCACAGAAGACGGAAGAGAGCTGACATCAGCAAGCTGTCCTGTGACCTCCACATACACACTGTGGAACATGAGACCCCTGCCTCCCACCAACTCAATAAACAAGTGTAAGAAAGGTTTTCAAACAAGCTCACCGTTCTCTCCAAACTTGCACTTTGGTTTTCCATCCTCACTAATGACAGCTCAGTGAGAGTTCCCAAACAGAAAACTCTATTTGCCCTCCTCCTTCCTTCCTTCCCTTCCATTTGTCTTCCTAACCAGAAACCCCATCTTCCTCCTAACCATTTCTCCGGTATTTCTGTCCTCCCGCCACTTCAGCTGAAGACTGCACCATCTCTGCTGGATCCCATGCACTACAGCAGCACCCTGGGCTTTCTTTAAGGTCTGAGATCCCACACTGCTGTTCAGATAAAGCCCACACTTCCAGACCGGCATGGAGGACTCTGGGTGTGCGCTGAACAAAGACAATGAAGACGCATCCCCCCTCCTCCGCATCCCAGCTCATCCCAATCACTTTGCTCTGTGTCATTGTCACACTGGGTTCTGTATCTCTAAACCATGGCTGCTCCATCTGGACGGCTCTGCCCTGCTCAGCTTGGTAAGTAATGTTCATACTAAACACCAGAATCACCTCCGTTAGGGATCTTCTCCTCACAAACAGGAAAGCACAAAACCAGTTTGCATCCTGCCGTCACCTGTCACAGTGTCCTGTTCTGTCATCGTGTCCTGTTCTGACACCTGTCACGGTGTCCTGTTCTGACACCTGTCACAGTGTCCTGTTCTGTCATCGTGTCCTGTTCTGACACCTGTCACGGTGTCCTGTTCTGACACCTGTCACAGTGTCCTGTTCTGTCACCTGTCACAGTGTCCTGTTCTGTCACCTGTCACAGTGTCCTGTTCTGACACCTGTCACAGTGTCCTGTTCTGTCACCTGTCAGTGACCTGTGCTGTCACTTGTCACGGTGTCCTGTTCTGTCATCGTGTCCTATTCTGACACCTGTCACGGTGTCCTGTTCCGTCACCTGTCACAGTGTCCTGTTCTGTCATCGTGTCCTATTCTGACACCTGTCACAGTGTCCTGTTCTGTCACCTGTCAGTGACCTGTGCTGTCACCTGTCACGGTGTCCTGTTCTGTCATCGTGTCCTGTTCCGACACCTGTCACAGTGTCCTGTTCTGTCATCGTGTCCTGTTCTGACACCTGTCACAGTGTCCTGTTCTGTCATCATGTCCTGTTCCGACACCTGTCACGGTGTCCTGTTCTGTCACCTGTCAGTGACCTGTGCTGTCACCTGTCACGGTGTCCTGTTC
>PVIU01009216.1:0-77668 GCA_004026605.1 Ondatra zibethicus
GTCTGTCTGTCTGTCAGTCTATGAGGTTGCTTGTTAGTTTTCATATTATATAGTCTAAACATGCTTACTGAAGAGTCTTGGAAGCTCACAACTTTTGCAAGACTTTGTTTCTAATTTCCCAGTATTTTTGACTTGAATGAACCTGCACATCCTTTATATGCAAGGATACACTAAGTCCCACTCTGCCATCTGACCTTCCCATTGAGAGGGCGGGATCTTCCTCTGCCACCTTGAGTCTGGCTGCCTTTCTACCAGAGCATCTCAGTTTGGCACACAGACCCTTCCCTCAAACTTACAAGACTGTCTGAGACCTCACTGAGCCTTGCTAAAATGTCTTAAGGAGTATCGACTTCAGGCCTGCTTAATTTCACTGTGCAATATCTTTCATTTGTAGTGTCTTTATAATAATTTTTTGAGATAGGGTTTCTCAGTAACTTTGGAGTCTGTCCTGGAGCTAGCTCTTATAGACCAGGCTAACCTCAAACTCACAGAGATTTCCCTGCCTCTGCCTCCCAAGTGCTGGGATTAAAGGTGTGTGCCACCACCACCCAGCTAATAAAAACTAGTCGTAGAGATGAAAGGAAGACCTTTGAACTGATCATTGACATTGGCTTTTCTAAGACTCCTCCATGGAGCAAGTCTCTTCTGTTGGATACCTCTATCTAGATGTGGTCCTTGTTCTGTGGTGCGTCCTATATATCTTGATCATACTATACCATTTAGCTAATCTTGTCCATGTCTTCCATTATGACTATGTCTCCTCCTGTCCATTCTAAACCATCTACTAAGGACGATCTATTCCTGAAACCTGGAAGAAGGGAGGGCATTTTGTGTTTTTTTGTTAGTGCACAGTCTGCCTCCGACTCACCACTTTCTCTCTCAGCATGAAAATTCCCACGAATGCTTTTCATTGAACTTCTCTATGCTCTTCAACGTAGAGGCATTTTCGCGGGTTGGAGGTGCATCATCTTGAGTTTGAACTTCTTAAAGCATGGCTGGCCAGTATATGTTTTGTATACAGTGTGTATTATTCTAGTCAATTAGGCTCAGTTGAACTCTCCTACACTGACAAACACAGGAAGAGATAGTAAGTATCCTTTTTGATCACCTGACATTCTCGTCTCAGTCTACTCCACAAAGAACTTAACACGGTACTGTGACATAGAACTATCAGGAAAGAAGCAACATATATGAGAGTTGGTGCAGTCTGCTGAACATTTACTGATAAGTTTTTTCAATCACATGATCAACACATAGCTTTGTCCACCTGGGAGACAACTTTTCCTGTGAGGCAAAGATATTACACGTTGGGGCACTTTGTCGTCAACCTATCTATCTATTCTAGGATAAAGTTAAATATTACATTAATGGAACCAAAAAAGTCTATATGTCTTTATTCTAAAACATGGATCTACTTTCAAGCATAAATGTAAAAATTCAACTCTATAGAAGCAAAATCCTGTCTTGTCCTTTACGTTAGATTTTTCTACTTCTGCTTATGATCACATTTGACATCATTTTGGGTATTTCATCTTTGCCAAAATGCTTGCATGGCAGTTTAACAGGATATTGTGTCAAATCATCTTTTGAGGCATTAACTGGTTTGCTTTTACTGTGTATTCATGAAGGTGAAGGACCTTGACATTTTTTTTTAAACTGGGTATTTGCAAAATAGATACCTTGGTAAAGTATCTGTGCACATACAATTCTAGATCACCTTCGTGTGATGCACATTTCTTCTTGGGGAAGAGATTATTGTGATGGTAACATAGGAATGAAGCAAGCACTATTGACCAGGTAGAGCAGAAGAAGCAGCGACAAAACCCTCTGCCAGGAGAGTCGTTTATACATTGCAGAAATCAAGACTTTGAAGCAGAGATTTAACTGGTTGGATACAGTCATTTATGCCTCTCATACCAATAGTTCAGGATAATTCCTTCCTGTTGTAAAGGATATTTTTAAATGAGTGCTTCATACCTCATAGACCCCTGTGCATCTAACAGACATTTTAGATTGTTAAATCATTTAAAGACATGCTTTATCTGTATGAAGCATCATTTATTCATTATCCAGACAACATGTGGGATCTGAACTCCTCGATTTAGAGTGTGACAAGATCGGCTTTCTACCATGGAAGCACTGCTTTAAGTGACAGGACAGGACAGGGAGTAGACTAGGAAGCAACTGGAGACAGAGGTACTAGCAACTTCAGAGTCAAGGCATGCTGGAGGAAGGGCCTTACCTGTAGCAAGAAGGAAAAAAGAAGATGGGATGAAACCAAGAAATAAGATGACTAGTAAGAAAAAGAACAATGGTATGTAATGGCTTAGCAAAATCTTTTGTGAATTTGGAATCAAAGAAAAGAGAAATAGGATATGGAAGGTTGAGGAGTGAATGTGGTAAATAAAGAGGAAAAATGTGAGCCAATAAGAGGCAATCAATATTTTAGGGGGTAGATAACTTATTAAGACTACTCAATTTCCCTAAACTTTCCTATAACCTTGTGTTAATCTCCATTGCTAACCTGACTGCATTTGGAAACACCATGGATATGTACTGTGTGTTTGCTGTGAGCAGGGAAGACTTTGGTGCCAATGTCTCATGGCTAGGGTCTGGACTGAAGAGTACCAGCATTCATCTCCCTGCTTCCTAACTGAGGATACCATGTGACCAGCCATCTCTTGCTCCTGCTGTCATGCCTTTCCTACTTTTTTGAACTGCCTACTCTAGAACTTAAGCTACATAAACCATTTTACCATCAAGGAAATACAAATCGAAGGTACTTTGGGATTTCATCTTACACCTGTCAGAATGGCTAAGATCAATAACACAAGTGACAATTTATGCTATTGAGGATATGGAGCAAGACAAACACTCCTCCATTGCTGGTAGCAGTGCAAAGTTGTACAGCCACTATTGAAATCAATATGGTGGTTTCTGAGAAAATTGGAAATCAATCTACCTCAGGACCCAGCTATATCACTCTTAGGCATATACCCAAAAGATGTTCCACCCCCACCACAAGGACATTTGTTTAATCATGATCATTACGGCTTTATTCATAATTTCCAGAAACTAGAAACAACCTAGATGTTCCTCAACTGATGAATGGATAAAGAAAATGTGGCACATGTACAGAATTAATATTGCTCAGTTGTTTAAAAAATGACATCATAAAATTTGCAGGCAAATGGATGGAACTAGAAAACATCATTCCTTGTGAGGCAACCCATGCCCAGAAAGATAAATATGGTATGAATTTGCTTATGGGTGGATTTTAGCCATTAAATAAATGATAACCAAGCTACAATCCGCAAGCCCAGAGAGGTTAGGGATAAAGGAAGGGACTAAGCAGGACACATGGACCTCCCAAGAAGTGGGACATAGGTTTATGTATGGTCTTGACCTGGGAATGGGCGAATCAGGTGGGGAGGAAAATGGGATATGGGTTGAAGGAGTGATTTTAGAAGAGACAGCTAGAATTGGAAGGCATTTGAAGGGTGATATGGTAACCTAGTGCAGTGGAAACTTCCTAAAATATATGAAGGTGATCCTACCAAAGTCTCCAAATAATGAGGGAGACTGAGTCCCAACTGGGCATCTCTTGTCATCAAATGAAGCTTCCAGTACCAGGACTAGGTTATATCCTAGTGAGTGCTTGGCCCAAGGGGTCCCTTTGGAAATGGAAACCTCCAAAAAACACAGGCTGTTGCCAAGACAATACATCTCCTCAGCACTGACAGAAAGACCCCATTGCTGAAGACAACACCAACACAACCCAACTGGAGAGGGTGAGCTGATGCCTATATAGAGCCTTCCCCTCTACACTCTAGTGTCTTTATTATAGGATGATACTCTTCAAGCTAGCAAAAGAGAGATGTAAACATCAAAACCAGTCACAAAACCTTTACAATCTGTCCTGCCTACAAAAACAAGCTAGGGCCGTGGTAGCACAAAGTTTGTGGGAATAACCAACCAATTTGCCTTAAGGTCCACTCCATGAGATGTCTGATACTGCTTGGGTGACCAAGAACCTGAGACTAGATAAGAGAGTCCAAAGACCTAGTGCTAAACCAAACACTACAAATCCAAAAGCAAACAAATAAAAAAGCAATAAAATAATTCCTAATGATATTCTGCTACACTCAGGTCAGTGCCTCATTCACTCAACATTAGAGAAGCTTTTCCTGCAGCAGAGGAGAAAAAAATACAGAGACCCACAGCCAGACATTAAACAGAGTGTGAGACCTTGGAACATACAGATCTAAATGGGTTGTCTCCATCAAATCTTTGCCCTCAGAGCTCAGGGAACATCCCTACCCTCAAGAGGAGGCAGAAAGAGTGTAAGAATCAGAGGATATGGAGGGCTTCAAGAGAACATTACCCTCTTGAATGTTAATGATTAGTTCTTTCATGAGATCATGGCTAATAATCTCTATAAACTATAAAATATGAAGCTATACAATCTGTTTAAGGGCACTATTGACAAATGTCTATGTTATAGGAAGTCACTGAACAAATATCATCACCTATCAAATTAGTCTAGGCATTTAGAATGTGTAGATGTCAATAAATATTCATTTTATTTATTTACTTTATGGGCTAGCATCATCTACATTGCTTACAAATTTTATGATACAAAAATCTATCACTTAATCATAAAACTACATACATTCAATTTATATATATTGGGAAAGGACTTTTGAGACAAGGTTTTTTTTTTTTTTTTCTAATTGTACTCTGCAACAAAGTGTAGCCTTGAACTTGTGGCAATCCCCTTTGCCTCAGCTTCTTGACTTCTGAAATTATAGCCATGATCTGTCATGCCACACTTCACAGATTTCATTTTAAGCAAGCCTCTTTACAAATAGAAAAGTTTTTTTAAAAATGTATAGTGAAAAGATCTGCCTCTGTCAGGAGTTACATCAAATATATACATCAAATATATCAGCATATATTGCATGAAATTTTCAAAGAATTAACAAGAATGTCATATTAAAAAGTTCAATTTCTTAGGTAAAAGCAAATTTGTAAGAAAGTGGCAACTATGGCCAGGCGGTGGTGGTGCACACCTTTAATCCCAGCACTCGGGACGCAGAGGCAGGCTGATCTCTGTGAGTTTGAGGCCAGCCGGTCTACAAGAGCTAGTTCCAGAACAGGCTCCAAAGCCACAGAGAAACCCTGTCTCAAAAAATCCAAAAAATAAAATGAAAGAAAGAAAGAAAGAAAGGGGCAACTATAATCCCAATTTCTCTTGGTGATTAATTTGACCTATTCCTTAGAGAAGTTGAAAACCAGACCTAGCAGCATACCTGAAATGTGTGCACATGTGCGTATGTGTGTGCATATCTATATAGATTGACATTTGAAACAGCATTTAAAATATTTCCTCAAGCACTTTTAGTCACAAATGCTCTTTTATTTAAATCTTTTCTGAAATGAATTTATTTAGAAGTATGGATCATTTTATACTTCAGGGTTCATGTTTATCTCTGTGTATTTTAGTTTGGGGAGATGTTTTCAAAAATGAAACAAATGTGATTTTTTGCAAAAATTAAACTCAGAAATTGAGAAAATAAACATATGAAAAGAAAGACAACTTCAATATTGTTGTAATAGAAGCATATTTTTCTTATTAAATATTTGGGATGAATTAAAGATGCACAGAACACAAGGCAAAAATATAACTGGAATAGCTTAGTCTTAGAGATCCAATAAAACTACAGGTCCTGAGCCCCCATCTTCTTTTAAAGTGTGATTTCTGAAGTAAGGGTGACAGTTCACTTGATTTGACGGCCATCTGGACTGGGCCAAGAAAAAGTCATCCTTTGTTTTCTTAAAAATACCTCTCTGTTTCCACCTGGAGCCAGGATGTTGACCTGGCTGAGCTGATCCCTGGGGCCACACCTGATCCATGGTCCAGCTACAACTGGGATCCATGTTGAAGTCTGTGACCCAGGTGGCCACTTGGGCACAGATGGAGGCCCGGGGTCTGGGCAACAACCTGTGGCCTTTTTGGAGTCTGGAAGTTATATTGTAGCTGGAGTCATACCGGTCTGGGTAGCTTGTGCAGCCACCTGGGGCTATGGTGTGTGTCATCCAGGCCTAGGCTTCTGTCCTGTGCTCTATAGCCACCAGGATCTGGGTGGACGTATGTGGCTCCTGTTGCCACTGAGGGCCATGTGGATAGCCAGGCTCAGGTCAGCCACCTGAGTTCACGTTGGTGTCCGAGGGCCATGGCACAGTCAGGGCCATGCAGATCTGAGTGGCCTGCACTGCTACCCAATTCTATGGTAACATCGAGGCCAGAGCTGAGGCTGAGGGCCATGTCTAGGTCCATGCCCCTATAGCCACCAGGGTCTATGTTGATGTCCAAGACTCCTGTTACCCTCGAAGGCCATGCGGATGCAGGAGGTCAGGGGCCACACTGCTGCTGGGGCAGTGAGGATCTGATTAGCATGCACTGCCGCCTGGGGCAATGGTGACATCCAGACCTGGCTACTGCCGAGGACCATGTATGCATCTGTGGTCCTACTGTGGCTAGAATCTGTGCTTAAGTCCAAATTCTGTATTGGGACCAAAGGTCACACAGAACCCTGGGGTTGGGGCAGCAACCTGAGGCCTTGGTGGTGTCCAGGCCATGCTGCAACCAGAACCATTACAATCTAAGTGGCCAGTGGTTCCAGCAGAACCAGGATGTCATCTACGCCCAAACTGCTGCCAAAGACCATGTCTAGGTTCATGGTCCAGCTGCAACAGGGGTCTGTGTTAATGTCTGTAGACCGCATTATGAGTCACCTCAGGGGGCCATAGGAACCATGCATGATGAAATCAGAGGGCCATACTGAGCAGGCCCTGCCCTTCATTGGCCTAGGGAAACCTGGCACTGCCTCTTGCTGGACACTGCAGCAAGAAACCTGGCCCCAACCCTCAATAGAGAGATGACTTCTGTTCTTAGAAGGGATGGCCCCACCCCTCTTCATGGGTGAGGGAGAGCTGACCTTGATGGCATGGGCATAGGGGACCTGGCTCCATTCCTTCACCTGAGACAGGTGGCCCCAGTGGCCCAGAATGACCAGCTCAGCTACCACCCAGACCTACAGACCTTGGTTGGGTTGGCTCACCCTACCTAGCATCTACCTGATAGAGCTCATGAAGGAACTGGTCCTGTGGAATAATACTAGCAATATCTCCAGGACTCAGGGTGGCTCCAGGGTGGGGATCTGATGATGATGGTATCCCAGAAACCAGAGGCCTTGAACCAGACCACTGGCTCATTGCAATGAACATTATTTGCTAGTAAAGCTGATTGGACAAAAGGGTATGTGACACTGATCCCAATGTCACCAGGATGAAGGAAGAGGTGTTGGAGAGGTGGGAAAGAAGGAGAAACAAAGAGGTAGTTTTTGTTGGTTTGGTTTGGTTTGTTGTTGTTGTTTTTGTTTGTTTGTTTGCTTTGTTTTATTTCGGTTTGGTATTTTAAGTTTTTTTGTGGGGTGCTGCATGGGTGAGGGGAGGATATGGGGAACTGGGAGGTGAGCGGAATTAGAGTGCATGATATGAAATTCCCAAAGGATCAATAAAGAAATTATATTAACAAATACTTCTCGTATTTTTACATCTAAGTGAAGGACTCAGAGTAGCACACAGTATGTTATATAAATTAGTGTGTTATTGCTAAATGATGTTATAATCTTGCCTTTTCATTAACTAGAAAAAACCCACCCAAGCTAAACAGCTAAAGTTGTCTAAGATACACATGATCACTGACATGGAAATTGATTAAAAAAAATACCTTAATGAAAAGTCAAGTCTACAATAACTAACTCACTTCCCTGCTACCCAACTCTGAGAGTTCCTCTTTCTAGGTTTAAGGCAAGCGCAGAGTTTAGTTGTGATTGCTTCTACATTTACTTTTATTGACTTTCCTGAAATTGCTAGGCTGGGGCGAGAACTTATTCACAGTGTAACAAACTGGAAGAGATAATGAAGATCACCAAATCAATCTCTTCTTCAGTTGCACATTAAAAAAAATGAGGCTGAGAATTATTCTTGAATTCCCACAGTTATTTGAGGTCTAACTTACACCAAAGTACAACATAAAGTACCAAATGCCCAAATAATCATTCGGTTCATATGCATATAGTAAAACGATGGCTATAAAAATATCAAGAAGGCAGGGGAAATGTTTTCTGTATAAGAGAAATAGAGTTACAGACATTCTACTTGATCATTTCAACGATACTTATAGAAGTAACTAAATTTTTAAAATGCTTTCAGCATTAGATTTCAATGACTGTTTCTGTTACTAAATCATGACTGTAGTTTCTTCAGTGAATGGCCAAATAAACTGAAGTCTCCAGAGGCAGAATGACTCGTTCAAGGGCATGCCATGAGTTGTCAAGCAGACAGAATTGCCAGGCAACCGAGTCCTAGTCTGTAACTTCCTCCTACACCATACCTGCTTGCTCATACTCATCATAAGAAAAGATGTGCTTTAGAGTCAGGCAGGAGAAGCAGACTACAGATCAGTATCTTAAGGATCATGACTGGGAAACGGGGTAACTTTTCCCTTGCTCTAACAGCCAGCAGGGCTCATGAGTTTAGGCGAGGACAGACTGAGGGGAACCCTTCGAGAGCTTAGGGTTTACAACTGTTGACAGTGCATTACTGAGGACATTGACTGATGCCAGCTTGTTTTGGAAGTCATTTGTGCTTGCTGGATTTCAGGATATGAGACAGCGTGTGTAAGGGAAGTAAAGCGAGAAAGCTTTGTATCATTGTTATCAAAGGGAAAAATTGGTAAAGGCTTATTGATTCAAATAACATCTGGGTCAGGCTCCATAAACTCATTTTTCTTAGTTTAGAGCTAAAAAAATGAAACATCTTTTAACCCAGTGGCAAATGTGACATGAAATAGAAGAATGAATGTAATCACTGAAGGAGAAATCAGAATCAGCCCAGTGGACAGGGCACTATTGCAGACAGAGGAACATGAGGGGTCTGGTTGCTGTCTGCATGTAATTAATCACAAGAAGCCCGTCTGCTGTATTGAAGGATTTTAGCCTTCTAAGAACTACAATGATACAACCAGGACACACAAACCCATTACAGTCTTTATTATTTTGTGGCCCTGAAGTGAGTACCAGAAGCCCTGCGAGTTTACAGCCGTCTGTGTTAACTTAGTGTTTCAGTACGTCTTGCCACCATTGACATTGACACATACTGTTCCTGCCTGAGGCATTAGATGTCTAATTTGATCAATTTCAGACCCTATAATTTGAATTCAAGCCAAACCACAATCAAATCATAAACTTTCTATAGCTGCCACCATCTTGGAAATGGCATACGTGGGTAGTGAAGCAAGAAATAGCTATACAAGAAATGAACGCAGCCCGCTTTAATGAATTCTGCATCTGATCCTTATGCGAGGCCACCAATCCATCAGCTGCAATTTACACATCTTGTTTAACCTCCCATTACTTTATATGTCTGCCGGAGAAAAATATTCTTTCTCTGTGTCGCCGTACATACCAAAGTGTCCTACACTTAGAGTTTCAGAGTGCTGAATGCAGTGTGCTGTGGCCCCTTAGAAGGCATCTAAGTATGCAGATAGGCACAAAAAGTAACCTGAGAGGAAGGGATGATTTCATATGTGCAGAAAGTAAAGCTGTTAGAAGTATAGCCTGCTTTGGCAATCACTGTCATGCCACCTTGTATATGAGGAACTGTATGCTCGCTTCTAAATCCTTCTGGAAATTGCCAGTTTGATAGAATAACATTGCAGGAAACCACTCAAATTGAACCTGTTTGTTGTTTTATGTTCTGCCAGGCAAATGTCAGAACAATGCCAGGAGACCAGAGTAATTTAGAATTAGAACTAGCAGGAGGGGAGGGGAAGAGTGGGATCCAGAAGGGAAACAGACAATGAGAACAGGATGGAAAGTCACTGTAGTGGAGGAGTTTTATAGTAGAAAATGAACTCTTGATTTTGAGAATTAGAAGCAAACTAGATTGTGCCTTCTAAGTTGTTTTGTGGTCAATAGTATGGCATCTAATGTGAAAATTGTGTTGTAGAATTTAATAACTGTGGTCAAAACTTTTCTGTTAAATCTCCATCCATTGGTTAATGATGTTGGAAGCAATGACTATTAAATAGATGGTTCACTTGGAGAATGTGCTGGTAGAGAGACTTGTTGTTACAGTTTTACTACTGGATTATTTTCCCTTTGCATTTTTCAGTTATACAGCATGTTCAACAAATCATTTCAATTATTCAGAACAATTTACCCTAATTGTTTCTTTTTTCTCATGTAGGAAGACACGGTGAGACATAGCCCCACTCAACCTAATTTTTCTAATTTTCCTAGGTCTGATAGTATAGTAGAACTTGCTGGTTGAAATATCAAATAGTCTGGCAGGAATTTATCTTGCCAGAAAGATGGATATTGAGGAAAGCTGCAGGAATGACCATGGCAGCTTAGTCTTTTCTTCACTTTGTTTTGGTGGCTACTCATTAGGAACTTGATCCTTTCTTCCAGGCTGTGGGTTATTTCCTAATAAATGCAAGGGTTGCTTTCTTCATTTGTTTACTAACCTTGGAGGATTCAACCCCAATAGTACTTCCCGCCTTTTTGGCCATGCTTGTCTTAGAATTGTAGACATGGCATAGAGCATTGGCTAAGGTTATCAATAAGACCTCTCGCCCTTCACTGAAATAATAAACCCAGCACTGAATACATGCTTTTTAACTTGCTGCATTACTATTGCATCTAAACAAATTTCAGACTAATTAAAATTAAATGCTATTGGTCTCTTTTATTACCCATATTAGGTAAAAACAAAATAAATTCACATCCTCAAGCACTAGAAACCAGAACCTCACCGTGTATTTTGGTAGAACCTGTTTCAACCCACAACATCAGACAAAAAAAATCTCAAAATTAATCTCCTTCCACAGTCGAACATAACCGAAATTTACCTTTTGAAACATAGTAACCTTTCCTGTGATGCAAAAACATTTTAGGTCTTCGTGTGAAACATGATTCTTGGTTCACAAATTCAAAGTTTTGTTTATACTTTTCCTCCATGCATAAGCAGGCCTTCAGTAGCCTCCTGGTGGATACCATAGCATGCGAACACCACAAGTGGTGTCATGGAATTTTCAGCATCTGAGCAATGTTTGTGCCACGGTAAGATATTTTCTTTAGTTTATCTGGTTCTTCGTTCATCGTAACAGATTTAGATATTAGATCAGATCTCTTTAAGCCAGTGGTATAAAGAAATTCACCAACTAATTACTTACATGAGACCTTAGTTCTAGGGCCATAATCTCTTTACAGAGTACATATTCTTCTTAGTCTATAAAAAGAATAATTTGTCATTTTCTCTGTGTCTTTCTGTACCTTCGAGTTCAAAGTTGGGTCCAAGAGGCCCTAAACTTTTGGCCTAAATAATACAATAATATAAACTCAGTACATCCTGGACAATCCTTGGCTCTCTATAACTACCTCTTATACTAGCATTGGTTCACACTGTCACATATAAGTTAACTTTTAAGTTCACAGTAATTTGCAACTATTTTTTTTTAAAAAAAGGACAATTTTAACCTCAAGCCTCTAAGCATGTTACTTTTTACAAACCTTACCATGTCAAGGATTTCTTAGGGAACACCACAGAAGAGGGAGCAGAGAGGATTGGGGAGCTGGAAGAAAAGGAGAGGAGCTGTTAAATGCTGACTTCTGAATGCGACGTAGCTGCTGCACACATCAACCTGCAGTACCTGTAGCTAACTGCTCAAGACCTGCACAAAGTCACACCAGTAAACATCCCTACATAGAAGGGGGAGGGACTCCCAAGGTCCCACCCTTGGCAAAGAGCTATTGACAATAGATGTTTGCTGAGGGAGGGTGAGTCATTCTCCTTTGGGGACATGGCTGCTAGTGAGTTACCCATATCTCCATGGACAGCCCCACGCCCAAGGGCATATGAATAGCACTAGATGGACTCAGGGGTCTCTCAATAACAAAAAGAAAAAGCAAAACTGAGGACATGAAGTTGGGAGGGAGATGAGTTGAGGTTAGAATTGAAAAATAATGGTGGATGGATATAATCAAAATACTGTATTAATGTACAAAATTTTCAAAGAATAACAAAAATATTATGAAAGTGTTAAAGTTTTCTTCCATATACTTACTTCTGTGTCTCCTCTACCTCTCTTCTTACCTTCCTCCATCTCTCTCTTGCTCTATCTTACAGAGAAACACAGAGACACAGAGACGTAGATATACACACATAGACAGACACACACACACATGCACACCTCCATCTCTCTCTTGCTCTGTCTCACACACAGAGAAACACAGAGACACAGAGACGTAGATATACACACATAGACAGACACACACACACACGCACACCTCCATCTCTCTAAATGGTTTGCAGAGAAAGAACTTCTGGTATGGGAAATACATTAGGGTAGACACAAATTTAGAATACCATAAATCAGGAGGATGGTATATCACGAAGGAGACACTGCAATATTGCTTTTTAAATAGGAGTGACCTGGCCGAAGTATAACACAATACAGTTCCAATTCACCCTATGTGCCTGCCCACTGTACTCCTCATTTTTTTCTTTTTAATTTAAAATCCCGAAAGTTTGAGGGTTGAGCTGTCCTCTCCATCTGTGTCCTTGACTTTGGACTATCTCTAATTCTCTCAGTCTGTTTTGACATCTCAGATACCATTCAATGTTGTGGTTGGATTGAGTGGCCTGTCTGTTTTGGTTATCCCACGAGTTGTATTTTTTTGTTTATCTTTTGGTCATTTCTGCCAGAAATAACATTTTGTCTTTTAGAGAGCAATGAGTTTGCCTGAGCAACATGGTGGTGCTTATAAAGGAAGATGAAGGAGCTATGGCTCATGAAGTCAGGACTGGCCACCAACAGTTACCTTCAGTTCTTTGAGTGAATCATGGTGGTACTCTAATATTGGCTCAGGAATACTCCTTCTGTGATAAACACTGCCTGTGATGAATAGGATGAAGTCCATTCAAAACAAACATTAGTCTCTTGAGTCCCTCCAGAAGCCCTTCCTTCTCATTCACTGGACTCGTCCTTATTGTCTTTGATCTTCTCTTGTCCTTTCACTTTAAATTCTCCATGTGTACTAATGCCTTGGCTGTCACATACCAAGTGTGATATATAGCTGTCTGCATAGATATGCTTCTACACGTTCTAGCGGCTACCACCAGCCAATGTACTTGCTACACTTGGGAATTACAGCTCATCCATTTTCTAATTGTTGATTTATTGTAGCTGCATTGTTTGGGTTGATTGATTTCTTTACCTGTTTCACAGTTATAGCTTCTTCTCTTTGGTATTCTTTTTAATCCAATGTGCTTTTTAAATTCAGATAAGATTTGTTAATTCTTTCTTTAATGTTTTTAGTTCTTATAATCAGTAGGGAATCTTGTATTTATTATTATAACCCAAATTATTGTAATAGGCTGACTCCCATATGAATACCATCATGCTAACTTCAACTCTTCCCTGAAGACTAATAAAAATTTCCCAGAATTCCCCCGAGTCCTTTCTCCATCCTCATGGTGTGCTTGTGATATCAGTGCTTTGTTGTCTCTGAAGACCTATCCCCAACTGACCATTCTGCTCCTGGGGAAAATAACCAACACAGCCGGACTCTCTTTGCCAAGCTTGCTTAATGTTTAATGGCACCACAAAGACTTCACCATGATTAACACAACTCTATTAAGAATTTCACAAGGAACTTTCACAAGCCTGTGATCATGTCTTGGAATCTGTGTTCACATTACATCTTTGCTTCCTTCTGGATCTAAGACTGAAGCAAGGTCTGGTCTTTACTACACAATGCATGTCACTTATCTCCTATGCTATGGAATCTAAGACAAGGGCTCTGGTCCCCAGAAGGAAGAAAACTGTAATCTCAGATGCATCTATCCCCTGAGTCCCTTTAGTGCTTATTGGACTCTCTTCCCGTATTGTTGACCATTAGGACACTCCTGTGTTTAAACAGTATTCATGTAATGTGCTTAGACAGTATTCATTTAAAACTGCTATTCTGAAAAAAAGAAACCAAAAACTAGTGACTACAAACAAGAACAAATAGATTACATTTCCATTATAATGATCTGACCTTCCAAACAGGTCTCAGGGCTTAAAATGTTGCTGTTCCTTCTGGGGACTCTAGCAGGGAGTTCACTCCCTTGCCTGTTCAGGCTTTGGGAAACTACCTGCTCTTCTTAACCAGACTCTCTCTATTCATTTTCAAAAACAGCAATGGCTGGCAGAGTCCTTTCTCATAGTCTATGACTCTCAAGCTCCTTCTAATTGTCATTTTCTCCTACTTTCCTGCCTCTTGTTCCGTGTTTAAAGAATACTTGTGATTTAATGGGGATCACTGGACAATCTCCTTGAGTTCATGTTATTAACCCCTTTAAAATGGAACATAGTTACAGACTCTGTGCATAAAGTCATGGTCATCTCAGGTAGCCATGCTGCCAACCACAGTGACCAAACCTCCAATGACCAGGGTTGTTGTTGTTCCGAAAGGATGGAAGAATGTAATTATTCAGTGTAAGTACATCTGCCAAGTTCCAGAGTATCTCTCTTAACTGACTTCACATGTAGGACTTCTCCAGCTCTGCCTAAGGTCGGCTGCACCAAGTTGATGGGATCTAGAAGCGCCTAAGCAACCGGCTGTTGCCTTGCCTACAAAGGATTGTCTAGATTAGATTGGCTGAGGTGGAAAGACCCACCTTACCTGTTAACATACCATTCCTTGGGCTGGAGTCCCCAGATAAATAAAGGGAGTGGGTTCAGCTCAGCAGTCACCACTCTCTGTTTCTCTATTATTGACGTGATGGCGTCATGCTTGTCTCGCCGCGGTGGACAGCCCCATGAATTACAAGTCAAAATAAACCTTTTCTCTAAGTTGTCTTGGTCAGTACTCTGTAGAAGTAATGAAGAAAGTAACTAATAGGAGATCCTACAATGGAGGGGCGATCACCAGGTCTTTCTGCCTTCCCTAACCCCAGATTTCAAGGTTTCCTTAACCATCATGTATGGGCAGTTGATAGGAAAAGGTGCATACATGTACTCCCTAAAATCCTGATATAAAAAGTTAATATTAAAAGTTTTAGGAAAGAAACTTGTCTGTTGGAAAATAAATTCTTTGAGCCTTTTCATTCCTAACAGTACACTTCATTTTCATTACAAAACTGAGCAACTAGCCACTCTGTGTGTGCTGTCTTTGGTTTAATTCCTTACACCCTGCTCTTCCTATGGATGTGAGTGGGTGCTTTTTATGTATGTATCCGAGAATTCCCACTCTCCTTGTTACATATTTTTTAATAGAGCAATGGGAAATCTGTTCCAAAATCAGTTTTGCTTCCATTTTAGAGGTTACAAAGCAACTTAAAACATAGAAATGATGGCATCTGTCACTTAAAATTTTCTGAGGTCCTGTCTCAAAGAGTGCTGGGTACATATGCTAATCTTACTGCTCGGAGATGAGACATCTAAATATGAAGAGATATTCCAAGTCTTTCTAAATTTTCAAGTATTTGTCTTAGTTGTCTCTGTTCTGGGTTTAAGCACTGAAGCTGTTGTCTATTCTTCTGTGTTTCATTGTAAATATCCTAAGTGAACTTTATAAGTCGTTAACATAACTTCTGCCCTTCATCTTCTGTAAGCCCATGTCTAAAGTCCTGTGAGGTTTACCTAAGTTCTTACAGTGCTTCTCTCCATTTTGAACCTTTGGTTATACAAATCCACTTGTTCATTTAAGGAACTTTCCTTTTCTATGCCTTACCCACACGATCATCTTGTCGCATTAGAGACAATGTCAGGGACTCTCCCTAATGATCCCAAGAATACATTTGATTTATCATCTGCCTTTTTCTTTCTTCCTCCCACATATTATGAATTATGAGGAACAGTTTATCATAATCATCTAAAAATATGCATCCTACGGGGGCAAAAACTGTATCCTCCTTACATCCTATAACCTTCCAACAACTGTGTATAGAAAATGTTGAAGGGCTTAATTAACAAATGAATCAAGGCACTACCATTTCTTTCTTAAATGTCACATATTTTTGCTGCGCTAAAAATACTTTCTCTGTGGTCTTGGCATTTTGCGTGTGGTGTGGCATCTGCTCTGAGAGCAACAATAGAATTATAACAGACCTCTCAACTGCTATTTTGAGTAAACTATTTTGTCATCTTAAACTCTTTTGTAAAAATGCAAGAGAGGATAATTATTTTTCCCTAATGCCATTGTGAATAGGAATGCATTATGGTTGGAATAGAAAAATGATCTTTCAACTGTCTCAGGAGGTTGACATGGGATGTGTAAGTCTTCTTGGGACCACTCTATGTTTTCTCATCCAAGTAACTTAAACATTGACATACTGACCATAGCGCCCCACAGACAGAAAAACATATAAGCAGTTTCTTCCCCCTTTAAGTCAGTACTGGGCAATGTGAGACTGCCTAAGTAACAAATTCCCTAAGTAAGTGCCTGGCTCAATAAATCCAGACCTGGAGACAGTGAGATTTGCTCAGAGAGTGTGTGCATGCAAACCTAAGCTCTCAAAGTATTTTAACATCTCAACTGCTGATCATCAAATTACACAAAGTCCAACCACCTTAAAAGTGATGGGCATGAACTGTCTGTGATGCCAAATACATGGCCAGATTACTTTATTTCCTGAAGAATTGATGAGTCAGTCAGTTAATTGTCAGGTCCTGTGTCAGTCTGTGGGAGCCACATGGAAGTAGACTCTGAACTTATAACAGAGATAAGAACATTACAGACAAAGTTGTGTTAACTCGTTAGGCAAGTAATTCAATATATGACAACCGTGACAGGGAGCTGTCGATTTGTGCCTGAACCACGAGACTCATCAACATCTCATGGTTTTTGACTGGAGGGAGTCACGTTTTTGGGGTGACTATTGCTGCAATCTTTGCCACGGCTGCATCATATGTTCCAGGGTAGGTGCATGAGGATTCAAAACATTAGGTAGGAGGAAGAGATTTAAAACAAAACAAAAACACAGAGACACAGGATAGTACCGGGAGAGCAACTCAGCAGATCCTGAGTGCTGCGATTCATCTCTGAGTTCTGAGTGTGCCCTGTGTTTAGCTCTTCATGTAATTTTATACCCCAATAAAAGGGGAGGGGGGAGAAGGCAAAAGACTGCTTTAACATGATGCAAAAGATAACCAGAACAGTTACTTGCTTCAATGTTTGAGACATCAAGCCATTAACTCCTGAAAAAAGCATTTGAATATCTGGGGCAGTGAAGCCACCCTAGACCAAGTACCCTGAAGGCAACCACTCCCTAGGTCAAATATCCAACCTCAAAAGAAGGACCAGAAGTATACTTGAATTCTTTGACCTTTGTTCAGGATGTAGCAAATCTACCTCTATGGACCATCTTAATGTCCAAAATAACAAGAAACCACACCCTAGGTCAGGATGTCTTGTTTGTAGCCACACCTGTTGTCAACAACTTTGAGAGAGCAAAAATAAGCTCAAATCTCTGACCTTCAGACAAGGTGGAATAGTCTCACATTTTTGGGTCTCCACATATCCCTCCCTTTTTGTCTTATTTAATAAAGCCTGAGATTCTGCTACAGGACAGATGATCAAGTCTGTCTTGGAGGATGTTTTTCCGTTTTTTAGACTTACCTGTCATCGGTACATATATTTTGTCATGAACATCCTGTCTTGGTTGCCTAGGGGAAAAAGATCTTAGCCATCTCTGGCAACCAGCCTCTGTGAACAAAAGGGAGAAATAAAGGGTTAAGGGAGAATGTATCTCTAGACACTGTGCACCACTGAGCCAACTTTTTGTCAAAAGAGTTCACTAACAACTAGATAATCATACACAAGCAAATAGCGCTTTCCAATATACAAAGCTCCTGTGTTTCTAATATTTCCTAATAAAGGAGTGGAGGATGATCAGAGGTGAGATTGCCTATTTAAAATGGTCTAGGATATCTCTAACAAGTTTTCATTACAATTAAAATACAAATTTGTCTTTTTAAACATATCAAATCTAAGGATTCATTGATCGTGTCAAAATTCTCTCAGACAAGTTCTAACTTTTTTTTTAATCAGTAGCTTTCTTATAATGAACTAAAATAGTTACAAACATTAACAGGTCAATATCATAGTTCTAGCATAGAAATTAACAATAAACTGCAATTTGTCAAATTATAATTTTCTTAAATCTGTTCTAATCAAAAGACAAAAAAAGGTTTTTGTGATGGATGAACTATTAGTCTTTTTTTTCTCCTAATGTCCATCTGCATTACTGTCTTTAAGATTTAGAGAGAAGTCTGAATTGTCCCAGTCTCTGAGAAGTAGAAAAAGAGGGGCCTCAGTCAGTCTTTGAAAGAAGATTCCCCCAGCCTCCCGCAGAGGTGAAAATTGAGGTCTAAGTTCTCAGGTCCTTTATTTCAACAGCAGATTGAATACCATACTGGCAAAATGAGTTCTATGTCCCAAGATATAGTATGGATAAACTATCAAATATTTAGCCAGTGTTCTTGGACTGGCTCCAAAGCCAACAAGACACGCGAAGGGCTGGAAGTTTGTGCAGTAGGTCCACCAAGAAACTAGGAATCACCAGTCGTTACCACGATCTTATTTCCCTCCTCAGACTGCAGAATGATGGCATAAGTTGGGAACATAGATTTAGGAACCCCTTTCCACTTCTTCTATGGAGTCATTAGCAGCTGCGATGTGATCAGGACTGGCATGTTTCTACTGTGCACAGCGGACCAGATGTTTCGGAGGCCACGGTGTCAGGAGCCACCTTTGAGGGGTGACTTTTGCCACAGTGGGTTTGTACATTTTAGGTAGGGGCATAAGGATTAGAAATGTTAGTTAGGAGAGCTAATAAACACAGAGACATAGTACCGGGAGTGTAACTCAGTGCCTCCAGCATACTGAGCTCACCCACGATTATTTTTTATACACTTTTATCCCAACACAAAAGGGGGGAGGAAGACAAAAGACTGCTTTAACATGATACAGAAGACAACCAGAACAGCTACTTGTTGAAATGCTTGAAACATCAACCCATTAATCCCTGAGTAAAGGTATTTAATATCTGAGGCAGTGAACTCACCCTAGACTAAGTATTCTGCAGGCAGCCGCTCCCTAAAGTCAAACCTCCTATTTCAAAAGAAGGAGCAGAAATATGCTTGAATTCTCTAACCTTTGGTCAGGGTGAATCAGATCCATCTCTATGGACCATTTCAATGTCCAAAACACCAAGTAACCACACCCTAGGTCAGGATCTCTTGTTTTGTAGCCACATCTGTTGGTAACAACTTTGAGAGAGCAAAAATAAGCTCAGGTTCTCTGCCTTTCAGATAAGGTGGGACAGGCTCACATTTTTTGGGTTCCTACATCTAACATAAGTTCTCAGTTTCTAACTTGCACAGTTTTCCTTGACTGGGCCTGGCAGTTCACTTTTGCAGTTCCAACATTAAGGAGGCAGAGGTTGAAGGGTATCTGTAAGTCTGGGGCTAGCCTGGTCTACACAATTAAAATAGCCTCAAAAATAACATTTAAAATTTCATTCATTGTCTAATTTTTTTCTTTTTAAGTTACAAAACTAAAAGTTTTGGTGCATAATTTACATTTGCTACATTTCAAAATTACAAATTTCTAAAATATGTAATACCTGTTTTAGAAATATGATGTATGCCTAACTTGTAAATACATATCACATTTTCTTCATTCATGTGTGACGAGCACATAGTATAGATGGACTTTTCTTTCCCACCTGACAGTTTGCAAATAATCAACACAGACTAGTTACAAATGCTCAACCCGTAGCTTAGCTTTATTACTAATTAGCTCTTACAACTTAAATTAACCCATTTCTGTTAATCTATGAATTACCACTTGATTCATGGCTTTACCTGTCCTCCAGCACGTCCTGATCCCTCTGTGTCTCCTAGCAACTCTTCAGACTCTGCTCTTCTTCCCAGAATCCTCTTAGTCTGGCTTTCCTGCCCAATCTTTTCCTTTCCAGTTATAGGCCAGTCAGCTCTTTATTAATCAATGAGAGCAATACATATTTATAGTGCACAAAGATTGTCCCACAGCAACATAGACTGTTTTGATATCTTGACTATTATGAATTATGCAGTAGTGAACAAAAAGTGGAAGAGATTTCTTTGAGATGTTGATCTCTAAAAGTTATTTGCATAAGTAAATATGTATGTGGTGTTTGCAAGCAAGTGTGCATGGGTGTGCTCACCTATGTGGGTTTGTGACTAATGTTGGGATGTCTTTCCTTAATCTTTCCCAACTTATCTTTTGAGGCAGTGTCTCTCACTGAATCTGAAGTACAGTTTGACTACCCTCCAGGCCAGTGAGCTCCAAAATCTGCCTATCTCTACTCTCCAGAACTAGGGGAACAAACACCAGCTACTGTGCTCAGTTTTTATGGCTGCTGGGGGACCAAACTTAGGTCTTCATGTTTACATGCCAGGCACCCTACTTATGGAGCTGTCTCCTTAGCTGAGATACTAATTCTTATTTCTTTCAGATATATTTCAGGAATAGATAGAGGATCACATAGAATTTCCTTTTTAATTTTTTGAGAAATTTTCATACTGTTTTTCTCCATGGCCATACCAATTTACCTTTTTGCCAACACTGTGCAGAATCCCTTGGTTCCCTACTCTGACAGATGTTTGTTAAATGCTGACTTGATAATAACAGTCATCTTAAAGTGAGTGACATATTATCTCCTACAAATTAAGTACACTTCCCTGTTGGAGAGTGATGCCAGGCCATTTCTAATAGTAGTTGGCCCTTTGTACATCTTCTTTGGAAAAATAACTGTTAAGGTCATTTCCATATTTTAAAATTTAGATTATGTGTATTTTTAAATGTACCTAATCTTTCAAAAGCAATTGCTCTCCTTATTTCTACAATAGAACTACTATGCATGCATTTGTCCAAGCCTTTGGTTAGCTGTCTTTCCTTAGCATCAGAGAGCCAGTCTATCTGTAGATGTTGTCACCTGTTATCCTTCCCATTTACAGTCCTTCATCTCCACAGTCACCAGTGACCTGTAATACACCTGCATTTA
This sequence comes from Ondatra zibethicus, assembly GCA_004026605.1. Classification (NCBI taxonomy): domain Eukaryota; kingdom Metazoa; phylum Chordata; class Mammalia; order Rodentia; family Cricetidae; genus Ondatra; species Ondatra zibethicus. Next base: position 21,169 of record PVIU01009216.1, read on the forward strand.
CCTCATCCTGTCTCAGATGTTGACTCTTCCTCAGAGATGCCATCCCGACTGCCCTCTGCACATCAGAACGAATTGTCATATTTTTCTGCGCCTTTAGCTTTACTACTTCCTCACAATGACAAACATCATCCTAATTTGTCCTTCACTTTCCACCTTCACCTGCTTCTAACACATCATCCCCTTAGCTCCTCAAGAGATCTTCTCAAAAATATGGAAGCATTTTTTTTAAAAGACCCTGGAAAACTGTTGCAGACTTTTGCTCTCTGTATTTGACAAAGACACCACATTCCAAAACAATGGCATGTGTATGTATGTATTTCATTTAAATATTGGCAATTATGTAGTATCACTAATGCCATTTCACAAACAGGAAACTAAGACTTGGAGGAGATTTGCAAGGATATACTGCTACTTGCGTAGCTTTGAAATTATTTCTGAAGTCATTATTCCTCTTATTAGATGACATACCAACTGTGTTTTGACTGCTACACTCATGAGAGTCTCGATAGCTTTGGAGCACATCTTTTTTAAAGGACGTGAAAACAAACTTGATTTTATTGGGTGCTACAAAATTAATCAAGGTGATATGTCTACTGTACATAGCATGTGGTTTCCCTCCTAGAGATGTGATGGGTACAATGTTTCCTTGATATTTATAAGTTATCAGATACAAAATATGCAATACTTTCAAAGTAAGATAATTTAACATAAGATGGTCAGTATTTGTGGGACTGGATTTGCAGTAAACTCTAGTGTAGATATAGATACAACAAAGCAATGGAAAAGTTGATATTTCAGTGATTCAGCTTATGAGGTATACATATAAAGGCATTTTGGCCTTACACAGGCTCTGGTATCTAGTAGCCATAAGACTGGCCTGGATTCTGTGGCTGAATGGGAAGCACCAACCTTGTAGAGCTTTCTAGATAACTTTGAAATGTATCTTACTTAGTGTTGTAAAGGAGTTTTTAAAATCCTTTTAGGCAGTCATAGTAAGTTCAGTGGATATGGTGGTGCTCCAGCAGAGATACTCGGTGATAGTAATGGGGTAATAATTCTAATGGCTTAGAATTTCACTTCATTCCAGTTAGGAGCTGCTCTGATAAACCTGCTCTCCATTGATAGCTTTATACAAAGCATTTAGCATACATGCAGAATTATTCGGTCAAAATGAAGAAGCACCATCATGGGACTCTTGTAGCTTCTGCCTTCCTTCTTCAAAGTCTGGGGGCCACTGATTTTTCCTCAATTGCTTATATTTATCAGTTCAAGAAAAAATATGATGGAAAACATTTTGGTTTGTATTTGCTGTTTTATTTCAAAAACCTGAGGTCCATTCATGTGTATCAGCAGTTTGCTCTCCTTTACAATTGAATAGCATTTTATGGTAAGGATTACAAAGGTGTGCTCATCTTTCTCTCATGAAGAGCATTTGGGAATAAGCTATTTCAGTTTGGGTCTCTGACTAAACTATTATGAACATTATCTATAAGCTTTTGGTTGAACATAAGTATTTATATGTGGCATAAAAATCCAGAAGTGTGATCACTGGGTCATAGGTTTTAAATGCATATTTGATTTTTCTTGGACACTGCCAAACTTCTGGGATGGCTGTTCTATTTTACACTGTGAGCAATAATTTACATTTGTCTGCGCCCTTGCTGGCTCTGGGACTGTCAGTGCTTTTGAAAGCTAGTCTCATAAATGTGTAGTGAAAACAGATGTATTGTCAGTGGTATTTTTGGAGCTCCATATAGACACTCCCCTAAAGTGAACCCAGTTCTTACGCCACAAATAAGCATAGTGCTTCAATGATGAAGGGACAGTATATCAGACCTTTGTCCTCTACCTTTATAAAAGTGAGCGCAAAGGCAGGGAAATTTAAGCTCCCTAGCAACCACAAAACCCTGTGTATCTGTAAGAGACTTGAAACCCTTGTAGCCATGTTCAGGGAAGAGCAGAAAGAAGGTTGGTTGTAGTTTACTGTCTTCCTTGCAGCCCGATTCTCATTGATAGGATGATAAAGAACCCTGGCGGGGTGAGAACTTTCTAAAGAATTCTTCATGCTTGAATTAGAGGACATGGCATAGAGGTAGTCACACTGCTCTAAAAGCACAGTGTTATTTAAAATCAAAACCAAAAATACTTAATCAGACACCACTGGAAAATGCAGTCTAACGAAATGAATTTTCCTACTATGGAAATTAAACTAGACTAGTGCATGAAAGTTGGAAGTTTTAACCTTTAATCTTTAGTTTATTATACCTCTCTAAATGTCTTACTTCTTTTTTATTCTGTAAAACCAACTGATGAATGTGTCAGTCATTTCTAACATTGCATCAAGCCCCGCAGGTTAGTTGGTTGGAAAAAAAGACAAATCCTTCTAAGTGTAAAAGGTTATAGAAACATTTCTTAGCTCTAAGCACCATCCCTTGGAATTGCAGCTCTCTCTGAGAAGCCTTAAGGAATAGAGGAAGGCTATGGGAGTCTTTAGAGATTTAAGAAAGAGAAAATTGTCCTTAAGAACTCTAAAACTATTAGTGAGAGTGCAGCTTTGGCTTTGGTCTCCACCCTTTTACTGGTGGAAGACACAAGGCAGTTGAAAAATCATGGACTTTGCATCTTATTTACAGAGATTTGAGTTTTTAATACATTAATTTAAACTTCTTGTGCTCCAGTTTGCTCATTTTTAAAATATCTACCTATTACTAGGCTGTGGTAATGCATGTCTCTAATCCCAGCATATAGGAGGCAGAGACTTATATAACTCTGAGTTCAAGGCCAGCCTGGTTTACAGAGTGAGTCCCAGGACAGCCAGGGCTACACAGAAAACCCCTGTCTTGAAAAATTAAATTAATTAATTAATTAAATTATCTAACTGTTGACAGATGGCATTATGTAAAATTAAAAAGCTTCTGTACAGCAAAGGAAATAATCACCAGGAAGAGACCACCTACAGGATAGGGGGAAAATCTTTTTTAATTATACATCAGATGGGGAACTAATAGCTAATATAATAAAATATATAAAGAGCAGCAAAAGTTAAACACCAAAAATCCCACATCAATCAATAAATGGGCTAATGAATTGAATATATACTTTTCAAAAGAAGAAACAATATGGCCAGTAAATACGTCCATGTTTAACTTCCTTAGCCATCAGGAAATGCAAATTAAAACTGCTTTAAGATTCTGTGTCACCTCGTCAGGATGATGTAACCAAGAGAAATGATTACAGATGCAGACAAGTTTGTGGAGAGAGAGGGGCTCTTATTTCCTTCTGGGAGGAATGCAAACTCATCCAGCCACTATGGAAAATTCAGTGCTGAGGCGTCTCAAAAAGAACAGCAACACATTCGCCACATGGCCCCACTATACTAGCTTGGATTTACACCTGAAAGACTCTTGAGTCAGCATGCCACAGAGATTCTTGCCCATTCATGTTTATTGCTTCATTGTTTACAATAGCAGGAAATGGAACCAGCCTAGATGCCCATCCACAGTTGAATAGACAAAGAACCTTTGTGCAGTCATTAAAAAACTGAACAGTAAAGTTGTCAGGAAAATGGATGGAACTAGAAACCATTAAGATGAGCAAAACAAAACACACTTGGGAGAACCTATATTTAAAATTAGGTATGTATGTGTATAAGCATGTATGTATGTATGTACTTCTGTGTGTGTGTAGGTCATAAAAGGAGAAAGGACACAGTGAGAAGAAAGAAGCACTTCTGAGGAGACATGGTGAAAGATGGCAATGGGATCCATGTGCTGAATGAGCAGAAGAGGATGTTATCTGCGGAGAAAGGGGACAGCCAGAGGAGAGCAGGGAGCATGTGGCGAGAGGGGAACAAACACAGCACAGTGCAGCAACCTGTGTATATGACACGGCATAATGAAGTCCATTGCTTAATGTGCTCACCAAAACACATCCAGAAAATTAAGTAAAGAATATACCCGAAGATGGGTTAAAAGATCAAATGAGATAATGATGTAAAAGCTACTATCACAGTGCTAAGACAATAGAAGATCAATTTTAAAAATTATTTTCTTTATCCTTTTTCATACTTCCTAAAATTATCCTGATAGCTACAAAAATTCACATTTTCTTACCTAATTGAACCACCAGCCATGTGGGAAGCTGTACATTTAGCTGTCTATTCTAAAATGTGTTTCAAATGACACTGTACCATACTTGAGCTTTGACAATAAGCTAGAAAATTCTCGTTCAAGGAAAATGTCTCATTTTCCTTCCCAATTTATCACCTATTTGGAGACTTAAAATCACTATGACATAAACACATTTTCTGAGACTGGGAAATAGGTGAAGCTTGTGGAAGACCTCCTGATCGGGGAGACTCTCACTCAAGTCTCGGGATAACATGACCACCCAGGAACTCACGAGAGACCATCCTTGCTGCAATCACACGACGTTTATTGACAAGTACCAGAGCTCTGGGGCCGAGAATCATAGCCCAGGCAGGGGAGGAATTCGACCCCCAGTAGCTGGGAGAAGGGGTTCTTAAGGGAAGAAACCACAACCCAGAAATCCAAAGGGGGTGGGGAGGGTGTCATTGAAAATTCCGAAAATGCCAGTGATCATCACAAGGGGGTAACTCCCTGTTTATTCTCAAGATTATAATCTAACTTTATCTTCAGCTAGTTCCTGAAACAGGGTTACTGACCCGGCTAACCTAGATTTTTTTTGGCTCTCTGCTTACTGCTAGAAGAGTCTGGATTTATCCGGGTCTTTCACTTGAAGTATATGTCCACACTATATCCGTTTTTGGTTTCAGCTCTTCTGTACAGAGTAGAAAGGAAATAAGCCCAACTCTGTAAGATTCTAGTAGTTTTCTAATGTTAATCATTATCACAACAAAAAGAACGCTTCTATACTAGATTTATGAACAGAGTAAAATGTTGATAGTGTTTATATGGTGGTTATTTTATGCATATCGCATTATGGGCTATGAGTATATGTGTGCTCATACACTGTTCTTAAGCGAGGCTGACTACTGACCTACTGTTGGTCAGGGACCATATGGTGATGGTGTTGAAAATGGCTCCCAATCCACATGGAAGCCACGTATCATGAACTAAGCCATCCCTAGGCTTAGTTCAGGAAAACGAAGAATGAGGGCATTCAGCATGAATTACTAAGGAATTTGTTTCAGGATGAAAATCAAAGGACCGTAGGAAGGCACAGTACTCTGACAATCGTAAAGGAAATGCTCAAATCTAAGAGAACCAACATCTCTGTGGCCACACCGCACAGCCATGGATCTATGCAGATTTGACCCACCATAGTGAGCAAGAGGGTCCTGAGCATTCTGGATTTCCCTTCAGAATCCTGCTGAAAGATTCTACTCTGATTCTTTACCTGAAGCCCTACTCAGAGAAATTCATACACACAGGCAAGGAATGAGTAAAATCCATAGGAGTTCTGTGTTCAGGCCTGTCTGATAAGGGTATCTTTGAAATGAATAGATATACTCCATGTCTTCTAATCAAAAATTTATTTTAAGTAGCTTAATTTGGCATAGCAATAATTTAGGCTTTGTTTTAGTGAACTTTACTGAGCAGTGAAAATGTGATTTGAACATATAAAATATGTAAGTATTTATGGGTATATACACACAAAACATTAGTTAGGAAGTCTCAGGACATTTAATTCATTTCTATCAGACTTATTTACATAAAAATTCTGTGGTGGTTTGTATAAGAATGGCCCCCATAAGCTCATACATTTGAATGCTTAGTCACCAGGGAATGGAACTCTTTGAAAGGATTACAAGGATTAGGAGGTGTGGCCTTGTTGGAGGAAGTGTGTCACTGTGTGTGGATTTTGGGATCCATAAGCACATGCTAGACCCAGGCTTGCTTTCTCTGCCTTCTCATTAGGATGTAGTTCCCAGCTACTGTCCCAAGGTCTTGTTTGCCACCATGTTCCCTGCTATAATGATCATGACTTACCCTTTGAAACCGTGAGCAAGCCCCCAGTCAACCGCTTTGTATTGTAAGAGATGCCTTGGTCATGGTGTCTCTTGAGAGCAGTAGAACACTGACTAAGGTGCAATCCTAAGAATGTATTTACCATATTGGAGAAGGGCTCTGCTAAACTGGAAATTCATCATTATGTAGGCTGTTCATTGCTACTGGCATTAAAAGCCATAATTCCAGCCAGTTTTTGTTTATTGTTTTCCCAGGAGGAAGTTAGAGTAATAAACACATGAAACTCTCCTTGAGAAGAGCAGTGTTTGCTTCTCGCTTTTTGTTGCTTCTTATCCATGATACATGGTATGATTTTGATAATCAACCAAAGAAAGTTAGCATTGGCCAGAGTAAGGCCTTTGGAATCCGTCCCTAGACCAAAGTCCCATATGGATTTTTATGTATGGCATCTGGAAGTCTATTATGCGAGTTTCTCAGGTTTCAATTCTAGCCTCATCCATAAACTCCATCTTTTAAATGCTAAGTTAATGTCCTCTAAGTTTATCAGAACCATTCTAGAAATAAAAGGATGCAGGCTTTTCCTAGGATATTCAACTTTGTTCATCTTAATGCTTGTTTTATCTATGACCATGGGACATTTCTCTTTCCATAAAATATGAGAGACGTAAATACATTTGAACTTAGAACTATTTTATATGCACACTAAGATTAAAATCATACCAACTTAGCAAGGGCAATAATGTCTCTTTCTTTAAAGCAATGAATACACATGTTTCCAAGGACAGGTTAGAAATTATATTCATCCTAGAATATGTTGGGAATTTTTTTTAATTTGCCAGCTAGTGTTACATTTCATTAAACTGCAATTTAGATAGTTCCATAAAAATTCTTAAAAGAAATATTTTTTATGAATACTCAATTTTAGAGTTATCAAATAAATAATCAAAAACACCTCCGTATGACCACGTTTTGTGAGGCATGTTGGTGAATGAGCCAGCATGCAACATCTCCTTGCCATTGATGCCTTCCTTCACGGCCACCTTTGCACATATGGAGCTCATGAAACATTCTGGTAACTTTGTCTCCAAATCATCTCACACAACTTATTTTTTAAGCATTACATTATTTTTTTTAAACAGGGGAAAAGGTCTGATCCAATTTATAGCTCTTTTCCTTTTAATCCTTGGTCTTTTTCCATATTTGGTTCTTTCAGAGCTTATAACACATTTTTCCTCTTTTTTAATCTGGGAAAATTTAGCTTTGGCACACCATCTGTTCCACAGTCAAGCGCTTGTGCTCAGCCTCCCAGATGGGTTGAATAAGAGAAAAAGGTTAAGTGATTTCACTCAAATTCATACGGTGAGTCATCTGCCCTCGGCCGGGGCATGACAAAGTGGAAGGCTGTCAAGGATTTTTCCTTACACGAACTTGGATCACGCAACATTGAACAGAGTTTTCTCCAAAACGGCCAGAGTGTCAAGTACACTCAATATTGTTGGGCAATAATTTGAGTTTCAAATTTATTTCTTAAATATAACATTAAAAAAAAACTTCTAAAAAGTAAACATGTCCTTTTGGCAAGAAAGAAAAACATTGTTGTCAATAGCATTGCTTTCTTGCTGGTATTTTTACCACTCTGTAGCCTCCCTTCCAAAACATCTTTGGGTTTGTAAGGGCACCCTTTTCTCAAATCCCTGCTTAGGAATAGTCAGTCTCTTCCTAAAACGGGGATCTAAGAAACACCAGTTCTCCAAAAGGGCCTGAAAGCCATGTTTTTCAAAGTTTTCTTACTCCAAAGGCCAGTGCTTTAACTCAGTTCTAGTTTAGACAAAAACGTTTCCATTCCAGGAAGCACTTTAGATAGCAGGCGATAGCTCTGTGGCTCTAGAGAAGCAGGGATGGTTCTTGTTCCTTGGGAGTTTGGCTTCTAATTGATGCTATGATAAAAGTATCCCTGTTTTCATAAAGCAAGGAAAACTAGCCCACAAATCACAATCCCAGAGAACCTAGACAACAATGAGGACCCTAAGAGAGACATACATGGATCTAATCTACATGGGAAGTAGAAAAAGACAAGATCCTAAGTAAATTGGGAGCATGGGGACTTTGGGAAAGGGTTGAAGGGAAGGAGAGAGGCAGGGAGGGAGCAGAGAAAAATGTAGAGCTCAATAAAAATAAATTTTTAAAAAAGTATCCCTGTTTTTGAATAGAAACAGGTAATTTCATTCATAACCCAAAATGTATGAAAATTTTGTCTAGAATCTCATATGAAACTGTTAGTGCTGTTTGATTAGTGGTTAATGTAACCTACTTGAAACTATATCAGTTCATTATAATTATCTACTTTCAAAAGAATTTTGAAGAAAAGAAAGTTTACTTAGAGGATTAATTCAAGTAAAGTTTCATTAAGATAATAAATGATAGGCAGGGGGATTCATAGCATTATGTCTAGCCCATAATTTAGTGATTGTTTTCTCATAAGCGAGTGTTAATTCTCTTAAGAATATGCACAACGGAGTCAGCAAGATGGCAAGATGGCTTAGTGGGTAAAGGCACTTGCTGCCAAGCCTGAGATGAACGCCTGGGTCCAACGTGGTAGCAGGGAAAACTAACTCCCACACGGTGACCTCTGACCTATACATGCCTGCGCTAGAACCTTCATGACAACATACATATAAACATATACAGAAATAAATAAATGTAGATTTTTAAAAGTTGTAAATAAATGTATATAATGACCGCAACAATCTAGAAAATCGATCTGAATACTTATATCACAAAAGACTAATAACATTTAAGGCACTTTGCAGTTCCAAACTTGTTCTTGTTGCCATGAGTTCTGTGACATGGTTACCGTCTCTCCTTGCCAGTATCATCTTTGTGTCCTGATCACTTGCTCAGTGTCTATCTTCCCACTGAGACTACAGACCAAACACTCTTTCTTCTTACTGGGGAATGTCTTTGCTGCCCCCAATTAATCTCTGTAACCCCATGTAACACATCACTGAGGCAAACTGCCTTGTGAGTCATTTTTCTCCATCTCAGAGTCAACCTTAAAACAGAAATCTAATCAAATAAAAAGCATCTATCAGCCAGTATGAAGAGTTGTGTGTCAAATACAAAGATTGGGTTACACAGGAATTCACCGGGAGGTGATGGGTGTCCTAGCAGGTGCCTGGAAACCACCTAGAAGGCAGGGTGGACAAGGAATTCCAGAAACAGATTTGATTTTCAGTAACTGGATGGAAGCAAATCGCCTTATCCTCCTTATCTCGCCAAAGCGTCTCAAAATGTTGACTACGATTCTTTCAGTCACATACAATTCAGGAAGATGCCAGCATGGGCAGATGGAGAGTTTTCAGATCCACACTTGGGAAACACATGGTGCCTCTCTGAGGCAATTGTGCACTGTTTCTTCTAAAATAGCAGAAAGCATATGGAATAGGAATGGATCTGTCAGCTACTATCAAGAGAATAGTGAAGGTTTTAAAATAAATCATATCAAACCTATAGGGTGACAAAATATCACATTTTGAAATTCTGAAGTTTTACATTTGTAGATATATGTACATTTTTTAATCTTTTTTTTTCTTATCATAGAAACTGCAATCCCTGTTAGAGCTGCTGAGACTGAGGCAAGAGAGAGAGAGAGAGAGAGAGAGAGAGAGAGAGGGTCAGTGTAGTAAGAAAGTCTGGAGCAACCGCACAGATCAACAACTGGATATTTCCACTCTTTATTATATTCCAAGGTTCCCTCCCACCCAAGAAATGGGTGTGCAAAACAGCTGTGATATTTTCCTCCACAACCTCTGCTTTCCTTTCCAAACACAAACACACAAACAGAAACATGAGACTTGCACATATGAAAAGCTTGCTTCAGTGAAGTAAGCCTGGTAGATGCTGGTCGCAGATTTCCAACAGCACAGGGCTGTGGAGAGCCGTCCCTGTGGGTGCCCTCGGTTCTTTTGGCAGGATGGCTCCCCGCTAGTTCTAACCACAGCGCTTTCATGAATGGATTTCCTAACCAGGTCATACATTCTTAATGCTAGACTTAGAACTCTACCATACTCTGTGTTTTCTATGGCAATCCTGCTCTGCCCCAAATTATTATTATGGGATTTGAAATGATTTAACTTCAAGGAAAATGATTTCATAGGGCAAAACCCAAGGAATTAAAGGAGCTTTCGATAGCAAGACTCTATTTTAAGAAAATATTTTTGTTCAAGGTGAACGACTTCCTTTGCCTTTTATCCACACGGGATCCTTGATCCCAGATAAAGCAAAAGCTCTGTTGGTGGCTTTGAAGTCACATGCTCTCCCTCCTGGGGCAGGACTGTGTGTCATTCTTCCTGACTTCTGCTTACATAGAACTTTGTTTCCAAAATCTGTAGCAAGGTGGTGTGAGTTTGTTGATGCTAATTCTGGGAGACTGTTTTGAAAATAAGACTGTCGTCCCCATTTATTGATTTCTGGAGTAGGTGATACAGGCATTCTAAGTCACTGTCATACATGCCATTCTCTCAAAATGTTGACAGGAACTCAGATAATACAGAAAGCACCTGAATAAGGAATAAAAGAATCAAACTAAATGTATAAGTAAAGTCTTTTATGAGCTTGGAAGAACAGTAACTAGGTAATCATAGATGTTCATAGATACTTGATTGTTTTTTTTCCTATACTATTCCAAAACAATCTCTTGTCACAGTAAGAAATGTTTTGATCTAAGTGTGCCAATCACACACGACTAGCACATGAAGTTTTATCTGTCTGAATGACACTAAGTCATCATCAGCAACCCAGCCTAGTCTCAGCTCTTTCGTGCATTTTATCAAAACTGTAGGCAGAAGCAGAGAGAGCCATTTCAAGATCACATGTGCTTTATTTTTATGGTTCTTAAAATGGAACTGCATGCAGTTCAAATCCTAATTCTGTGTTGTTTAAAGTCCAATAAAAGCTACTTTTAATTAATTTTTAGTGTCCGTTTCAATTTTAGAGACACAGTGTTCTGTTCCCAAGACAGAACTCAAGTTCCAATCATAGCTTTGAATTACTATTCTAAATTAAATCAGGAGCCCAAATTATGGAATAAGTGATAGTTAATGTTCAATCCTAAGGGGCGAATTTGCAGCACCCTTCAAAAGCTCAGTGATGGGAGATGGGACAGAAAGCATGTAGCCAGAAGACAGGGAGAAAGGTGTCACAATGCCATCTCCTGAGCTTGGCATGGCCAGGGCCGCCTAACCCCCACAGTAGCTGTGACTCCCTACAGTGGGTCTATGTGAGACCTGGGCCATCTCGGGTCCATCATGGATGGGAAGAGGCTCCTGGGGCCATAGCCCTCCCTCCTGAAATTTGGTTTTGACTATAATGGTGCCCCAGTCCCTAGGTTTAGATCTTTTCCTGAGACAGGACCAGGAAATTGATTCTCTTTGCTTCTAGAAGCACTGCCCTCCAGGTAGCAAAAGTAAAGTTTTTGGTAATAGTCGAGTGAGCACCGATTTCCAGAGAGATGGTAGTTGAATGTTTTCTTCATGTCTTCCCACTTCAGCATCTCAATGGTACTCCAGTGTTTTGTCTTTGCTCCGTTGTTGGTGTACTTGATAGGCAGACATAGAACCTGGGATTTCCAGGGCTCAGTTTGCCCTGTCTCTCATATTATCCTGCGGCTGGTAAGAAAGTCAGCTTTGATTTCCCTTGGTAAATTGTGAATCTTTGAGAGAGCAAAGCCTATTTCACTTTTGCATTTCCAGGACCCTAAGACAATGTCTTTTATACACTCTAATTATAAGATGAAGGAGGTGGGCAGGCTGTTAAATAGAACAAAGTTTCTCTTAACCCCATTTGTAAGCACTCTACATGAGTCTCATGTGGAGGAATATTTTATTTCCTCAGATCGTCTTCAAATCTCATGACAAGAGATTAGAGAATTTCCCAGAAACAGTTGCCAGGCTCAAGATGGAGTTTTTTGTTGGGCGGTCAGCTCCAGCTGCCCCCAAACAGCCACACAGAGACTTATATTAATTACAAACGTTCAGTCGATAGCTTAGGCTTGTTTCTAACTAGCTCTTCTACTTAGATTACCCATATTTCTTATCTTGAGCTCTACTGCGTGGCTCATGGTTTGTTACCTCATTATCTACATACCCAACTTCCTCCTCATCTGGCTCAAGACTCCTCAAATTCTGCCCTTCTTCTTCCCAGCATTTTCTCTCCCCCTCCCTCCCGCCAAATCCTGCCTAGCCACCAGCCAGTTAGCTCTTTATTAAGCAATGAGAATAATACTTTTTCACAGTGAATAAAAGGATTATTCCACAGCACTGGACTATGAGGCTAACTTTGTCTCATTTCGATGCCGCACTATGAGAAATTATCCAAGGAACCAGTGACCAAAATCTTACAAGTCAGTATAGTACTTTCTGCTGACAAATACTTTCCCTCAGCTTGTTTCACACTCGCAGCATTGTCTGTCTCATCACTGAGCTCAGCCTCCGCTGTCAAAGACAGCAAAGCAGGTTTCATCACTAGCAATACCGGCAGGTGATAATAGGAAGAAGCAGTACATTATTACAATTTAAGTTTAAACTGCACAGCGTCCAGTAACTCAGCGAGTCTTGTAAGATGGTTTCCATGGTGACACTATCAATTACGGTTTGAAGGGGGAAGTATTTGCAAGGAGGAAAGAACTTGACCAGGAATTTAACTTTCACTCGTTGGTTTCTTTTAGCATGCACTTCTGTTTAAATTAATGGGTTTTCTTTCTTTTTTATTTACTGCTTAACAGAAATTGTATTCTGCTTGAGGAAAGACCTTCCTCATATAAGTAATGATCTGCAGAGAGGGTGGTTTGGTCCATATAATGAAGGCATGTGGACTTTTCCTCCCTTCAGACAAACAAAAACACAAATGAAGATGTTCACAAAGAAAAGTCTAAAAGAGGATTATTAAGCAGCTGAATGCCTTTTTGTAAGTAACTTTGGTGTACGGTTTGAATTAGAACATTAATTGTACCAAAAGCTGATGCATGCAAAAGTTTGAAACTTTACAAATTAGTTACATTAAAATGTATGCCAAATACCCCTATACATGTAATTTTAATCACTATCTTAACCAAATACATATTTAAACAATGGGCAACTGGAGCAACACTTGGATATATTTATTAGGGGTTTTTCATTCTATAGAATCTTTTTATTTTCTTTCTTTCCTTTATGTTTTTATTTGTTTTTTTTTGTTTTCAATGCAGGGTTTTACTATGTAGCTCAGGCTGTCTTAGAACTTACTATATAGATCAGGTTGGCCTTGAACACACAGAGATCCACCTGCCTCTTCCTCCCAAATGTTGGGTTTAAAGGTGTATACCACTATGCCGTACTCTTTAAGTCACTTCCAAAGAGTAAATAGATTGAGAAGGGTCTCTGTGCTCTGTCCCATCATGCTCAGTACATTTTCACCTAAGCATTTACAATTAGGCTTAATTAGAGGCCACACAGGTCTAACCTTAACTGATTTCCAAGAGTCTTAAGCCAAGAAAAATGGGTTTTCCTAAATCACTGTTATACCCTGAAATAAGTCTCCAAAATTTATTTATTAAAGCCCTGAGCCATGATGTAATTGCATTTAGAAATACATCTTAAGGTGATAAGGATAGGTCCCTTATCCAATAAAAATGATGTTCCTACAGGGAGAAGAGCTGCAAACAAAGAGAGAGAAATCCATGACAAAATGTGAGAGAAGCTGGCAAAGACCTTGAGAGAAAACAATCTTGTGTCTTATTTTAGACTTCCAGCCTCAGAAAATAGGAAAACATATTTTTTTTGTCCCTTAAGTCACATGGTATGCAGTTGTTGGCTAAGAAGATCTACTTCCATAAATTATTTCTCTTGACCAGACCCCAGCATAAACTCTCTCTGGACCAGCATGGAGGCACGGGAATAAAGACACAACTCACATGGCTTTATCAGGAGGGAGATTCTCAGTGGTCCCTCATGAAATCCTGAGTTCACATCCTGAAGAATTCCTCTCATTTATTCTCCAAACAGCTTTTATACCAAAACATAAACTGAGCGGGAAATACACCAGCATTCTGTCTCCTAGGTAACCAGGTGAATGGTGTTTTGTCACGTCTGCATCTACCTGTCTGCTGTGTATGCTAGCTGTCACGTAGGCTTGAATTAGCATCTCTATCAGGCATCCTCCAAATTACAAAGAAAGGAGCAACAACATCCTGACCCTTTGTTAGGGCAGTGACAGCCTGTCTGCTTGGCTACATGACCACCTCAGGTGGGGCCTATGGCTTCAGAGCCTGGCTACCATACTATGTAGAAATATGGGCCTACAATCCATTCTCTCTTATTAATTTTAATAAAACCTGTACTTCTACAACAGGACAGATCGATCACTCCTGGCTTGGGCAAAGTCCTCTTCATTTACCCAAATTTTCCCATCTTTGGAACAGGCATTCATATATGCGAGCTCCTGTCTTAGGCATCTTGGGAGAAGAAGTTTCAAACCCGTCATTGACTGCTGATCTCTGTTAAGAAAAGAGATTAGTGGAGAGAGAGACTTTTGGTCTCTGTGTCTCAGAGCCATACCTTTTTGTCAGGATAAATTATAGTGCTTTATGAATAATCATGCTCCGAAAGGCTAGAGTCTCCTATTTAAAGGAGAAGAAAATTGCCTGAGTTGAGAATGCTTCTTCAGCTAGTTTAGTGCAGCTCTTAAATCTTTTACATTGTAACAAAACCTAAAATTCTTAACATATGCAATAACTCCCAACATTTACAGGTTGTGTCAAACTTTTTTCAACAGTTGCAAACAACAAGTCAAAATCATAATTTTTAGCATCATCGGTCAATACCAACTCTCCAAATATCTTTTTCCATACCATAATTTTTAGTATCGTCGGTCAATACCAACTTTTTAAAATTTCTTTTCGGTCAGTACCATTGTTTTCAGTATCATTGGTCAATACCAATTTTTCTTAACATCTTATATGCAGTTACAAATATCATCATTATTAGGTCAATACCACAAAAATGAATCAACGATTAAACATATTGCAATTTTCTCAAGTCCACATTAATTAAAAGACAAGAAAAGCTTTTCTGATGGGTAAAAGTACAGTGATATTGCTGTTATCAAATATCAGTTCCAGTCTCTGAACAGCAGTTAAACCCTTAGTCTGCCTCCTTCTTAAGTGAAGAAGGGTTTTAGTAATTTATTATTTCGAGTCTTTCTTTCCCTGAGGGGAAAGCTTAGGTCTTAGTTCTCAGGTTCAATATTTTAATCAAAATGAGTTCTGTGTCTCAAAGATTAAAACAGTCAAATGTTCAGTCTGCACCTCAGCTCCAAAGCAAACGGGATTCAAACTGCAGAAAATTGTAGTCTCTGTGGTCAGGTCATCTCAGCAGGGCCTCTGGGTCTGTGTGTGTCCCAGGTATCTGGAAGCAGCTCAGCATCCATTCCTCAGTGCAGCGTGGTACCCTGCAATGTAGAGTGGTGGTAGCAGGTCTTCCCTGTGGGGGCAGGGAAGACTGGACCATGAACTCTTCTCAAACTCCTTTCTCCAACTCTTCTATGGGGGTGTTTGCAGCTATGATGTCATCAGGACTGCCACTCCTTTACTGTACATGCAGTCATCTGCTAACAAGCAAAGGAAGTATATAGCCTAAGAAAGTAGATTCCTAAAGCCAGCACAAGTTGAGAACAATCACATTTCTTTCCTGAAAAGCTTTATATCAGAGCAGTAGTCCCTGTCTAGCAGGGTTGAATTTGTAATCTCATGTGGGGGCTGTGCTGGCCAAACACACAAACATCCTCCATGCCAAGGATTCCTTCCAGTGCCCAGATGAGCACCTAATATAACTATGAATCCATTTTTTGTTGCTGTTGTTTACACATCTTTTATTTTCACTGATTGCTTACTATAGTTTGGTAGTATTTGCTGAGTCTTCTGTATGTAATCTAATCTTGTCCTTACCATAACCTAAAAAGACATGCCTGTCTTAAAGTTGCTGTTTCTGTGGTGAAATGCCATGACCAAAAGCAACTTAGGAAGGAAAGGGTTTATTTAACTTATGTATCCTGAATCACAGTCCATTGAAGAGACCAAAGTGGGAACTCAAAGTGTATAGGAACATGGAGGCGGGAGTTAATGCAGAGGCCATGGATAAATGCTGCTTACTGGTTTGCTCAACCTGATCTCTTCCTTACACCCAAGACCACCACTATTCCAGGGGTGGCCCCACCTTCAATGGGTTGGGTCTTCTCACATCAATCAATAATTAAGAAAATGCCATACAGGATTGCCTACAGCCTGATCTTATGGAGGCATTTTCTCAGTTGAGTTTCCCTCCTCTGAGATGACTCTAGCTTGTATCAAGTTGTTGTAAAACTATCCAGCACAATGCCTTACAGGTAAACATCAGTTACAGAAATATTTATACTCTTACAGTTTTAAACAGCTGGTAATTAGTAAATCAAATTCAATTTCCAGGGAGTTTGTCTACAAAGTCTAAGTTCTTAAAGTACCACTTAGTTGCCTCTCTCTTAGAGAAAGAAAAAGAGAGAAAATGGAAAGAGGAGTAAAAAGTCACCCAACTGTTTTATAAAGACCTTTTTTTTTTCTTTACAAACATTAATAATAATGAACCCCACTGTAAGCAATGTTGATGGTCCACTATCTGCCCTGTGTGATCTTATGCTAAGGTCCAAGTCCATTGTGTGATATACTTGCCCAGCACAGGAAGCTATAACCTAAGCACCACATGACAGCTAAAGCCTAAATCCCTCACCCCAAATTCAAAGCTGTTCTTGGTCTTCTATGACCATCAATTCAGTGATGAAAAACTCTGGTAAATCCTAGAAGGAACTGTAGCATTCCAATGCTGCACATTGCTGTGGATGAAAATGGGACTCAGCAGATATCCAGGAAGGAAAAAGGTCAAACATGTCAGCCTTGGGGAAGCTGGTTACTGAGATTCCCTCCAAAACTACCTCTAGAATATCAAGGGTCTTGCTCAGGTTTCACCTGATTTGTCCATTTTCTGTGAATGTTCCTTCTTCCTACATGAGACCTATTGCTTTTAACTGAAAATTGACAGCCAGTATTTATAGATGGAAAACCCAAGTTGCCTTAAGAGAAATTAGCATGAAATCAGGTTTAAGGATCTTACAACTAAGTATGTGGACTTAAATTTTAGAGAAATGATAAAATCATGTTAAGATGGATTTGTTTAGAGATTGCTATATTGTGCTTGGTCATTGTATGACTTTAGGTTGAGACTCTAAGCTACTGTGATAAAGAGACACACATTGCTTTTTAAAGTGACAGTCTACAAACTTGTACAATGAGAAATGTTTAACCATGAAAAATTATGATTTCCAACATGTACAATGGTGACATGTTGAATTTAGAAGGCCAAAAATCATATTTATAAGGATTTATTTACCTAAATTCAGAGATGAATGAACTCCTCAGCTTCTTCCCTAAAAACGCTCTTGGGCTGCCCTGTGTCTCTAACATCATAAAAACGAGAGTAAAGCAGCCCATGGGTCTCAAATTCATCAAGTTCACCAGTATTCCTTATGAAGAATAAAGTTGGTAAACATATATAAGAAATGATATAGTGAACACAGAAGAATAATGTGGAATAGTCCTGTTTTGGTCTCTCCTGTTGAAAATATTTCCAAAAGCCTAGAGATCCCTCCAGGTTACTTGGGAAATGTAACTTTTATTTATTTAACCCCCAAAGCTTTCAGATGTTCAAAAGCAAGTTATACGTTAATTTTTTTTCACGCTGCTATAAAGCTCACTTGAATTTCTTTAGCTAGTGGGAAGCATTCAATATCTGCAACATCCCTAGAAGAGACATGCTTCACAGGGGAACAACATCAGTCCCAGAAGATCAGTCCCCTGCCTGTGCATGGACAACTGCCAGGTGTTTGAGCATCAGAGAGTTTAGCGCCCAAGTCCAAGTTCTCAACCTCGAAAACCAGGTAGTAATTAAATTAATAATAAAAATCATGGATTCTCCAACCACGATTCCATTTAGGGTTTTAGCTGCATTTGGACCAGTTGTCTTTTTAAAGTGCATCCCACACATCCACGTTTCTACAAGGCATTACATTGCAACTGTTCTAGGTAATTTTTTTAGGATTGCATTAAATTTTCCATTTAAAATGTTAGTATCCCAAGATAGAGGCCATCAACATGAAAAAGGCAGTCTTCACACAGTCCATAGCCACAGAAACTTTACCCACAAGATTCCATTCACCTTTGTGGTATATTATACGCAGATTGAGTTTAATCACCTTTATAAAAGGGATTAATCTCAGAGTGGACTAAAGCTGGATTAGTCTTAACCATGCACAACCCTGCCATTTAAGAAGAGAGCAAGAAAAGAGGTTATGTGAGATTTCAGAGCTTGAAGCTCATGGGAATTCCACACACCTTAATGTCTTCTTCCCAGGCCATAGTTGGAACTCTAAACAGCCCCTAATTTGACACCTCACTTTTCTTGAGTTACAGACAGTTGCATTCCTTAAAACCAGTGACAGTCACAATGAGAAGGAAAAGCTTCTAAGGAGGAAGTAGCTGTCAAGGATGGCTAGACTGGAAATTTTACTTCTCTTGACAGCAGTTTTGACTCTAATGGATTAATCCTCCCGGATTACTGTTTGCCTGCTTTTGCCTTTCTACCTCTCCCTTTCAAAGCAATGTCTGGGACATTGTGTTGTTCTTTTGTCTAGATTTGGTTGTCACAGCTGAAAGGGGTGTACTACCTGTGTGTCAAGGGCATGAAAGTCCTGCAAGATTCCAAACATATTACAGTGGATAGTGATATTTTCCCAACCATAAAGAATTCATGGTTCACCATGAGAAGATCACATGCTTAAAAACGCCTGTACGCATCCTTCCTCCCAAACATCAGCATAGGAATGTGGGCTAAATTCAGCGCTTCCTTTGTGATGTTGTAGAATATCCAAACTTGTGCCTTCATCTCAGCTGAGATCCTTACAGAGAAATAAGTGGGCACCACATCCTTCCATTGGATGGAATTTCCCTCCACTCTTAAAATATCATGGTTTTGACTGATGGGAAATGGAAAGCTTCATGCCGCTGATGTAGGTGGGAGGCCCGGGAGTGAAAATAGCTGGGTGCTGTACGATAATGGCAACTGGTAGCTGATAAAGGCAGCCTCAACCTGCACATGTTAATTAACCTGGGGAGATTTTGGTGCTGTGTCTCCATCCCCTGGAGATGTTAGCTGAATTGGCCTCAATATGGACGTGGGATGAAATGTCTTTCACACATGCTGTTTGAAGATCTAGCTCATAGCCCCTGGGCAATACTGCAGTGCCTACTAGGTTGAGAAGTTTATCTGTGAGTCCCAGACTCATTTAAGAAACTGTGTACACAATGCAAACAGTTTCAGGAATCTGCCTTAGTGCGTTAATCTTACCAGTTCTTCTGGATGGCTCAGAGTTAGAGAATGAACCCCGAGATACACCTAACGTGTAGCAGTACCTGCTAGAGCCTGTCTGAAGAACTCCCACAGAAATCTAAACTCAGAATCAAAATGCCACACTATCAGGTAGCCTCTCTGTGTTAATCTCTGGTGTGTGTGTCTTCTCTTTGTATTACTCTTTTTAATAGCGCCCAAAGTAGGGGTGGGAATACAGTAAATCCTGCTAATTAGCTACCTTCTCCAATGTCCATCTTCAACCATGAAGGTGCACCACTGTTTAAAAACAAACCATTCGGGAGAGTAAGTATTTCTTCAGCCACCATTTTTTTTTCTCTTTCCCTGCCATCATTTCCCCTGGAATGAAGACAATGATTCTTTTCACTCTATTTCTCTCGTTCCAAATGTCAGCCAATAACTTCAGTCTTAAGAGAAAATGTGGGTGCTTTCTCTAGTAATTTGGAGGATTCCACAAAGGAGGTTTTACTCTCCTGCCTAAATGCTAAGACACGTGTATGCATATATGACAGGAAGGTGTGTGTGTGTGTGTGTGTGTGTGTGTGTGTGTGTGTGTGTGTGTGTGATAGGGTTACGTCACATAGCTGATGACCAAGAGAACTGGTAAATGTCAGCTCCACTCACTATTAAGCCTGCCTTTCAAGTTCATGGCTTTATTCAAGGCTCAAGTTCCTGTTCGTTCCTGCTCAGAAGTGGTACCTTATAGTTCAGCCTTGAAAGAGTGCACAAAAATTTTATTTAGGGTAAACATGCTCAATGATTTTTTTATTTAATATGTATTTTTCCCTGCACTAAAAACATGTATATCATGATGTTGAGCAAGTCTAATTCGAGAAATATAGGCAAGCATTTGTTTTCAGTATCATTTCTAGAGAGAATGAAGGCAGTCGGGAATAGATGTAACTCTGAGCTAAAATAAAATAGGTATCACTAATTCCTAATAATCCCAGAATGTGGCTCACGACTCAGAACAGCACATCAAGTCTCTCAGCTAGAAGAAGTCAGTGGGTCAAGTCTAACAGGAGCATGCATCTGTCCACTCACTGTGAATTCCCTTCCTGATAGATCTTTTGCCAGTTTTAAGATAATGCTCATTGTGAACCTTGGGGAGAAATGGGATTGTGTAAGAGATTACACAGGCAGTTGCACTAGGTACTTTTTAAAAAAAATTCCTTCAAAAAACTGCGCTAGTTCTACTTAATGGAATATGCAGCTAGAAGAAATAAGCAACATTGAAAATAGAATTCCAGAGGCCAAGAGAATTCAAGAAAAGCCTTGCTTAATCTCCTAGCTTTCACTCACTGAAAACAGGAAACATCAGGCTGGGGTGATGGTAAACTGGGCGTATTGTACAAGCATGAGGCCTCCATAGAGATCCCCGACACCTCTGTAATATGAAGATGGGTCTGGAGGCAAACACCTGCAGCTCAACACTGGGAGAGGGGCAGACAGGAGGATTTCTGAAGCTTTCTACTCACCCTTTCTCTCTCTCCCCTCCCTGCTTTTCTTTTTTCCTTTCCCTGATTATTTACTTATTTTGTGACAGGTCTCAACATGTAGCCCTGGTTGGCCTAGAATACTCCATGTGGAGCAGACTGGCTCCAAACTCAGAGATTTGCCTGCCTCTGGTTCTCCAGTGCTGGGATTAAAGGCGCCACCACGCCGAGCTCTACCTATTCATACTACTTGACTGAGTAAACTCCAGGCTCAGTAAGAAACCCTGTCTCAAAATGGACCCTGGAGAGGGCTGCAGAGGCTCAGGAGTTAAAAGCACTTGCTCTTTTTACAGAGGACCCTTATTCATTTCCAAGCATCCACATGGTAGCTTGCAACTGTCTCTATAACTCTAGTTTCAGGGGATCCATCACCCTTTTGCGGGTATCAGGCATGTACCTAATGCACTTATATACATGCAGGTGAAACAGACACATAACACATAAAATAAAAATAAATGAACCTTTTAAAAGAATATGAGGTGGAATACAACAGATCTAAACACCTAACATCAGCCACTGGCTTCCATAAGCACATGCACACACAAGAATGTACACTTGAATGAGTGCATATAGCGCACAAGCGCGCGCACACACACAGAAGAAAAAGCAACCTCTCGCCTCATGCTCGCTCAAGACCTGGATCAAAAGGAACACACAACTTTGAATCTGGATCCCTGAATACACGTTAGAGCTGATTCTTCGAGGATGTTTGGAGTTCTTATTAGTCAGTGTCCGTCTCGGAAATACGATAAATGAAAGGCGCGAGAGAGCTACAATTGTGAGGGAACGCTAAGATCGGCTATTAAAACAAACACTCCGGAGTCAGGCAGAGCTGAGGTTAATAAAACTCTGGCACTTCCTAGATGTTATCTTTGGCAGTTGTTAAACCTCTGAATTTCAGCTCCTCCTAGAAATCAAAACAATGGGAAGTCTACAGCCCAGGACGATTGCGAGGACTGGAAATGAATCTAGAAGGCATTTGCGCCAGCTTTGCCCTTCATATCCATCCTCACATCTATCCTCACATCTGTAGTGCAAGCTGCTGGTCTCTTTACCTTGCAGCTGTTAGAGGTCACACCGCACTCCTCTTTTGCCCCCACGCTTTATCCGTTTGCCTCTCTGGTGTGGACACTACCCCGACAATGAAAATAGGGTTGGCGCCACAGAAATAAGTTGGAGTCAGAGAACTCGGAAAGGAGCTAGAAAATGGACAGAATTAATTTGCCAGAAGAAGATAAGGTGGCTCGGGTTATGGGACTAAAACTGTCTCCATCCTTGTTCCTTGGTTATATGGGTTAGCTCAACCATTGAATATTTCCACTGCTTTTAGAAACTGAAAAAATTCCAGATTTGAAATTTCAGAAAAGGAAAATAATATTGGCCTTCAACATTCTCTGTGATTGTATTTCTTTTCATTTTTACATTTTAATATTATATAATACATTGTATGAAGCATAGTGAATGAATCTCTTTTGTGATTGACCAAAATGACTAGATATCCTATTATGCAAGGCTAGTAAATTAACTTACAAAGTAAGAGTAATACATTCCAAAGTACTGCTATTACTGGCAAGGATGTCCAACCTTTGGACATTGCAACATGTTGTTTCCACCTACCAAGTTCATGTCTAAGAACTATCAAACCAATATTTGACAAAACAATAACAAAGAAAGCAAAACCATTAGGACACTGGGAAAATAGCTCATTGGGCAAAGTACTTGTTGCACAAACAGGAGTAGTAGAATTTGGATCCTCAGTGCCCATATAAATGCCAGGTAGGTGGACATGGTGGCCCACCTGTATTCTGATGAGATAGACTAAACCAATAAACAATCTCTGGGTTCAAGTTAGAGAACCTGCCTCAGAGTATAAGGTGGAGAATGATCAGGGAAGACATCCAAGGGCAATCTCCGGTCTCTAAATTTCTATGCATACCTATGTAGAACACCCACAAATGTATATGCATGCCCATACACGAGAAGACACACAGAAGCCTTTTTAAATCATGCATGTAAACAACCAGACTGTCTTAAGTCTATTTGTAATTTTGTTTTGAACTGCATTCATCGCTATCCATAGCTAGCCTAGGGCTGCAGCTGGGACATTGAAAATTAAATATTTAAGTGTCTCTGAAGGCTGGTGTGCCATGAAAGCTCTGAGGCTCTGATGTTCATGTACTTACATCTTCATGGACTATTTATCCACTGGAAGCCATTGTTGTTGCCTAACTGGAAATGCTTTGAAGATAACGTGTAAAACAAAGGAAATAAATACTAATATTTCTTCATGTCTGTGTTTAAATAGTTGCTTTCTCTCACAAACTCACTTATAGAGTTTCCATTAAGCTAGAGAAAATCTCTAAGGCATCAAGCTAAAATGTATTAATCCATGATGAACATGCCCCCCGTGGTTGGGATTTGCCTGCTCCGGAAGCTCCTGGTGAATAAACAACTAGATGTTTGGGAGCCTGGTAATATTCAGTTTGGACCCTGCATAAAGGCAGCAGCCTTTGTTCTCCCAAAGCACTCTAAAATTTTGTCCCTCCAGGAACAAGAAAATAACTTAGGTCTATTTAGATATAAGCCTTAAAAGGAACTTATTTCTTCCCTTTAACACATGTCTTACAATGATCAAAATGAAAGTCAGGAAATCTTTTCATGTTAATTTTCTTCTCACCCACAAGTAATTGCATATACATATAGGATATAAGGTGATGTTTCATGTATACATTTTTGGCTAATTTGAATATCCTTCCACTTAACATATTTATCATTCCTTTGTGGTAAGAACATTTAAAATCCTCCCTTTTAGGTATTCTGAAATACACAGTTCATTGTTAAGTATGGTTAATGTGTTGAGCAACAGGAGTAGGGAAAACCAAAAAGGGAAACGTTTTGTCCACAGGTGCAAAGTCAGATGAGAAGAATCAGTGCTGAAGAACTCTGTTTGGAAATAGGCTAAGTCCCTGGTTTCAGGAGCAGGAAGCATAGCTCCGCCCCCACACACTGGCTACAGCAATGGTTTAACACTTACTGTCCCATGGTATTACTGAAGGTACATTTAATATCATAAAAGAATTTCATTCCTTGTTTCTTTACACATTCCCAACATAACTTTCGTCTGGGTTAAGTAAGTGAACAGTAGAAACATCCTTGGTGAGATACAACGAAGTTACTGTGTGGAGTGAATCCTGGCTCAGGGGTGTACTGAGAGAAAATAGGTCCAGGTCCAGGGCTCAGAAAAGATAATGGTTATCAAAAGCAGTTCCGGTCATCCAATATAAACGAAGTGCACCTAAATGCAGGTAGGTATTATAGGTGGCTGATGGGGGAACGGGCGAATGTAAGTCTCATTCCTGCACACCTACAAGGGCTTACACATTTGAACAGGGCATTACCAGAGTTGAGTGCTTCACAAAGCCAGGAAAGGGCTCTGAATCTCTCCCAGCTCCGTGGAAAATGCAATCACCAGGACGTTTGTTTCAAATATAAAAGCTAATGAGATAACCATGAAGATAATATCACCACATTTTTCTCTTCAAGTTTTATTAAAAACACATTACATAGACTTGGACTAAATGAACACACTGAAAAACAAAGTAAGCAAACACTGTGTTGTAGCACGAAGAGATAAGGGTCCTAAAGCCTCCTTATATAAATGTAAATTGTAAGTTGCAAAAATTAGTATTTTTCAGCTCTAAACTTGTATATACAAAAAAATGGCTAACATGGTAGGGCCATGACTATGCTGGAATCTGCCTGAAAGTAGTACAAAATTCTCCATATGGTGAAGGTCTCAACATTCTTCTTTTAAGATTTTGGAAAAGATGGGTAGGAAACATAACTAAATGCCTGCTTCAAATGGTGGTGTCGTGGCTGAATTTTTCTATTTTTGTACTTCTATTTCTATAATTTATTTAATCTACATTTTACTTTCTATTATCCTTTAGGGTAATGAAACAAATTTTCTACAAAATAAAAATTCACAAATGGACATATTTCTATATCATCAAAGATGAACATTCACACCCCAAAACTCTAGCAGCTTTCCAGAATTTTCTTTTTAACTTTCTGAACTGCTGTAATTATGCCAGGGTATTTTTTTTTTTAATTCTTCTTAATCTCAATGAGACTTTTACTTTGAGACAAGAGACTCCATTCCCCCCACCCCCACGCACACCCTCAAACAGGGCCTGTGTTTTTTCTGGAATCCAAATCAGATGCTTTCGCCATGCTGATTTCAAAGGCTCCAGAAAAACAGCCTCGCTCCAGCTCCTAGCCAACTCAGTCTCTGCGGCTTTAAGGGTAGCTTTCCGCCACCCCCCTGCGCCCACATACTTGTCCTCTCTTTGCACAGAAAGTGCCAAGCAGTGACATCGACTATAGTTTCTAGGACACCATGGTCTCTGCTATACAGGGAGGAAAAAAGAGAGAAAGAAGGCGGGTGGCAGGGGAAGTCAGCACAAGCTCAGCTATGTTCCCAGCGGACAGGCACTTCCCATGCAGTAATCCTGACTTGCTGTTTATGGCTGTTCAGCTGATAGGAAGCCCAGCTCGGGCGAGCTGCGGGGCCCAGCCTCCCCCCTTGCTGTCCATTAATCATGAGAAGCTGTTACGAAGTGTACACAGAGTGGGAGTTCTGCCTAGAGTGGCCTCTAGCTGTCTCCAGCTCAATGAAATGACCCTGTGTGAAAACTTGTTTTATGAGAGATTGGTTTATTTGTAACTAAACTACTTCCTCCGTTATTTGATAAGCTCAAATATTTGCTAGTGATAGTCTGAGAGTGTCACATTTATTATCCTGTTTCTGTGGTTGCCTCACTCCTTTGGAACCGGCTCTGTTAACCCTTAGAAGGACTGCAGCGGCCCAGACCGTCTTTCAGGTAGTCAGCATTATGTCAGATCAATTAGGGTATATGAATCAAAGAGGGAGACCACACAGACAACTCCAGAGCCTGAAGACTCTGATAAAATCCCCTCGGATTCTGAAACCGCCATAGAAAGGAAGGAAAGGCCTCCCGACTTCCTAACGTACATCCCAAGAAGTTCTTCACACATGTGTGTTTCTGAAACAACACTTTAAATAGGTCGGTGTAACTTCCTGTAGTTTTTCAGACCCCCAAACGTCAGTTGTGTAAGGCATGCGTTCTCAAACGCTGCAGCATTCTGTGCTTTGACACTTTGCCTGTTAGAGTCTGAGCTCATTTGCATTTGGCAGAACTTATTTCCTGCTTCCAGAGAAGGGGAGCAGGGAGGGGGTGAAAGCCTTTGCAACACTCACTCAAAGGGCTCAAAGGGCTTTCTGGACATATAAAACTATGTTTCCAAGAATTAAATGAACCAGAATGAGGCAGATCGCCTTTGAAATGAAAAGAAATACAGGCTTTTGTTACATGCAACACATTTGGAAAACCTAAATTGAATATCTCTCTTGACAAACCCACACTGGGACTGCTTTCCAGCTCTTTTCAGTCTCTGGTCAGCTACACAGAGCTCTCAGTGAATGCAGAAGAGGTGAGGAAATAACCACTTAGGTGCGGCAAAATGTTCCAGCCTCGCAGAGATTTTCCCGAAATCATTAGACCCACCGAAACGCTTTCCATTGGCCGGCTCCTCACCTTCTCCATCAGAGTTTCCACGCTCCTGCAGCCTCCCAGCTGTCTGTGGTTCCTAAAACAGCCAGTCGTTTGTAGCTGAAAATGTAACCAAGTTTATGCTTCTAAATCAGAGAGCTGGCTATCAAGCAGAAAAGAAATAATGTTGCCTCCCAACTTGTTTCAAAGTCCTAATTGAACATCCATCCAAGCTCCCTTTCTGCTCCCAAGGAAGGTGAATTTAGGGCAGTTAAAGCCTGTGGGAGGCACAAGGAGAGGGACATGTACTGGGAAGACATGTTCTTTTTTTAAAAAATATTTCCCCTATTTGTATTTTATGTGTGTAAGTGTTCTGCCTGCATGTATGTCTGGGCACCACTTGCATACTGGTGCCTACAGAGGCCGTAAAAGGTCATGGGGCCCCTGGAATTGGATTACAGGTGGTTGTGAACCACTATATGGGTGCTGGGAATTGAATCCAAGTTCCTCTGGAAGCGCAACCAGTATTCTTAACCCCTGAGCCATTTCTCCAACCCTTACCTTCTTTTTTGAGGAGTTTATTTTAGATAACTATGGTGCCTAGTTTTATGTCAACTTGACACAAGCTAGAATAGTCAGAAAGGAGGGAGCCTCAGTTGAGAAAAGGCTTCCACAAGATTGTGCTGTAGACAAGCCTGTAGGGCATTTTCTTAATTAGTGATTGATGGGGGAGGGCCCAGCCCACTGTTGGTCCTGAGTTCTATAAGAAAGCAGGCTGAGCAAGCCACAATAAGCCAGTACACAACACTCTTCCATAGCCTCTGCATCAGCTCTTCTCTCCAAGTTCCTGCCGTTTGAGTTCCTGTTCTGATGTCCTTCCATGATTAACAGTGATGTATAAACCTAAGCCAAATAAGCCCTTTCCTCCCTGTGGTGGTTTGAAAGAAAATGGCCCCCAAAAGGAGTGGCCCTATTAGGAGGTGAAACTTTGGTTGAAGTAGGTATGGCTTTGTTGGAGGAAGTGAGTCACTTTGGGGGTGGGCTTGAATTCTCTTTTGCTCAAACTTCCCTCAGTGTGACATGGAGTCTACTTCCTATTTCCTGCAAGGTGTAGGACTCAGCTATTTCTCTAACAACATGTCTGCCTGCACACTGCCATGTCCCACCATGATGATAATGGACTGAATCTCTGAACTGTAAGTGAGCGACCCCAATTAAATGTTCTCATTTGTGAGAGATGTATCATATAGTCATGGTGTAGACATCATGTAGTCATGATGTCTCTTCACAGCAATAGAAACCATAACTCAGACACTCCCCAAGTTGCTTTGGTCATGGTGTCTCATCACAGGGATAGTGACCCTGACTAAGACAATGACTCACCTCAAATATAATAATGTAGTATTTGTTCTTATGTAATAGCTTGCTATAGTTAACATAGTGTCTTCAAGTCTCATCCATATTACAGCATATCATAGGACTTCCTTTCATGGAGGAAGAACATTTCATTATTTATACAAGCCACAATTTCTTTATTATGTTGATGAACAGCAAGGAGATTGTTTCCACTTTGTAGCTATGGTGAATAAGGAATCAATGGTCACCAGGGTAGATGCAGACATTTATCTGATAAAGGACTATATTCAAAATGTGTGAAGAAATCCTACAACCAATAACAAACAATCAAATTAAAAATTGAGAAAGAGAACTTGAGACATTTCCTCAAAAAAAAAAAAAAGGATGTCCAGATGGCCCCAAGAAATGTAGAATGATGCTATCCTCAGTCTCTCCTTCTGTGAACCTTCTGTCATGTCTTCAGGAATCCCGGATGCATCACTTGGGAGATGCAAGTGAAAACCACAATGAGATCTCACATCTATTCAGATGACCATTACAAAATGGCGTAACACAATATGGCAACTGTTGTCAAGAACTGAGAGAAACTGGAACTGGTTCACCGTCGTGAGATGTAAAGTGGTGCAGTCAGTATGATGCTTCCTCATAAAGGTGAAGTAGAAGCACAACATCCAGCAATCCCACACTCTCACAACAAAACCTCTGTATTATTCTGTCCAACACAGCATCATGGGTTTGTTTACAAATTCAGTCCATTAGCCGTGGCACCTTCTCGAGTACGATGAGTGATAGTGGGCAGAGAATTTGTTATAGAGACCTCGGTTTTTGTTTTCTCTAGCTTTCCATGGCAATATGCTTTCTATTGGTCACCTCCATCCCTGGAGTTTCACTTTGGTGTGTTTTAATGCGGGATAATTGCAGTCAATTCTTTCTGGCTTCCCAGTGGAAAATGAGGCACACAACACAGAATTATGACAGCTGACCAAGAGGGATGGCCTTCACTGTTCTCGTCTCCATAAACTTACATGTGGCAAGCTGGAAGAGTTGGGGGTTTTCCTCAAGGAATGGACTGATTCCCCATGGGATTAGATTGGTAGTTTTAAACGCAATGCCTATAAGTGGTGGTCGTTCAATTTTCAGACTATAATGAGGTAAAGGAAGAAAACTGCCCATCATCCTACAAAGCTGCTTTTAGGCACAAGCCTGCGCCTGAAGACTAAATGCAAAATCTTTTCCAGCCATCATTCAAACCCTCTGTTCACAGGTGTAGACAGAGGCAGATACTGAGCGAAAACTCAAACACTTCAATATGGTAACATAGGTGAGAGCGTTACAAACCACAAAGTGCCACATAAATGTTTGTTGTTACTGAATGAGTAAAATATTAATTCAGCTGGTCCTTCTCCCTCCACAAAATACGAAAAAAGGTCAGTCTAGAGCTTAAGTTTTATACTCTGTATCAATTGTGAATTATTAAATGAGTAATAACTAAGTTTAAATGTTTCTTTTTACAACATAGACACACAAGTATTAGAAATATTTCTATTAATTCTTTGTGAATTTTATATAAAAATCATAAAAATCTATCAGCTTCAATGTGTGCTATTCATATACTTTTGGGTCTGTGACCATCCGCTGGTGCATGGTCTACCTACCAAGAGCCATACCGTAAGGAGAACTGACTTCTGCCCCAGAAGCCCTCAGTTACCTCAGTTACCCATGGGGATTCCTTAGCCTGCTCCACTCCACGCTACACTTTTCACTGGCTTGATCGTGGGCAGCCACAGAGCCTATGAGCTCATGGACGTAGTGCAAAAGACTCCAGGTTTCTCGGATCCTCCTCGACCTCTGGCTCTTACTGTCCTTCAGCTCTCTCTTCTAAGACTGTCTCTGAAGATTTGCGAGTGGTGATACACAGATATGTGATTCTTTAAAAACAAAACAATGTTTTGTGTGTTTGTGGTATGTATGTGTGTAACAGGAGCATATTGACTCATATTAAAGGAATGTTTTTTTTAAAAAAAATTGTTTCATCCTCATTTCTTTTCCTCTTCTTTAATCGATTCTTTGGGAATTTTACATCATGCACCCCAATCCCACCCATCTCCCAGTCTTTCCATATTCACCCATTCCCCCACCCCTGTGGCATTCCACCCCAGGAAAACTCAAAAATAATTACTAAAAATAAAACAAAACCGAAGAATAAAACGAAAACAAAAAATACAAACAAGAATATCGACTACGAAAATGTAGAAACAAACAAAACGGGAGAAAAAAAAAACCTCTTTGCTCCTCAGTCTTTCCTGCCTCTCTTTCTTCATTCATCTCCGTGGCCTTGGGAGCTGCTGTGTTTTACGCAGCAGACCCCTCTGCCCAAACAGCTTCACTTGCGAATGTTCACTGTGTAATGAGTTGTTGGTCAGGTTCAAGGCCTCTGGCTTCCGGTACACCACCAACATTGGACCCATTGGGTACCTTTAAAATATACTTCTGTATTTAAAACTGATAGTACTTCTTACTTACCCTCAGTTAACGAGGCGTAGGTTGCAGAGCAGAAGAATAATCAAGGTTTAAAGAAACTGAACAGAAAACACCTGCAGTCAGGGTTCCCATGGCGACCAGCTTCAGAGGGAGGGAACAAATTCAGTAGTCCCCAAGACAGTGCCCTTTCCTTCCCACTCAGCTTCCTCCGTCCTCTTGCATTACCCATACCACCAGACTGTTTCTGCCGCTCAACTTACCAAAGGTTTCAGTGGCAACACAAGGCTCACTGGAGTCTCAGGGTCCCTGGGGAACATAAACTATATCCAGCTGGAGTTAATTTCCTGTAGAGGCTTATATTACTTGTTTAGCCCGGTAGTTCCTTCCTAGGGCTTCCAGCTTTTTCTTTATGCTTTTTTTAGTTCGTAATAGTGAATGTTGTACTCCCCACCCTTATTGCAGAGGTTTGGTATAGTTATTCTTGTATTTAACCTTGTGTTCTTCTCTTTAAGATTAGTCCAGTACGTCTGGACTCTGCTGCTCCTAGACTCTCTGTCCTTCCGCGTCCCCACCGATGCTAGAGAAACTAGGTTGACACTGGACTTAAACTTAAGCTGGATTTTAATGATGTCTTTTTCATGTATAGCATTATACCCAGCAATACATGACTTAACCTCACTAAGTTTCATATTTGTCTGTACAATGGGAATAATAATTCAAATTGCACTCGTTTTGTGGCGCTCTGATGATTTGTATTAAATGGTTGAGCCAGTGCTATGCACACCTAAGTCCCTAATTTTAGTTTCTTGCTGAAACATGCACTTTTTTCCCATTGAAAAAGGAAAGACTTGTTGTGAAGAATAACACAAAGTTCTCTGTAACTTTGAAAAAGAAAGTAGACATTTGCAAAAAAGTTTTATACACACTTTGGACTTCAGGGATATGTATCAAATCACACAAAGGCACTTTTAGATCTCTGCTATTTCTAATCACTTGTAGAAGCACTACATATTTGTTGGGATTTTAGCAGTTACAAGTGATTAAAAGCTTGAACTGAAATTGAAATACCTGGAAAATAGATTTTAAAGGTTCACATTGCTGAAATGCCCTAGGGTGTGTTTGAGCATAGTTGAGTCTATAATTTAACAATAGTGTAGAATGTGGTTTTATGTTTTGCAAAGATTTATCTATTTTTATTTTATGTCTAGGAGTATTTTGCTACATATGTATTGTACCACATGCCTGTCCTGTGCCTGCAGAGTTAAGAAGAGGGCTCCGGTTCTCCGGAACTGGAGTTGGTTGGAGATGGTTGTGAGCCACCATGTAGATGGGTAGGGACTGAACCCACAACCTAGGCAAGAGCAACAAGTGCTCTTGATCACTGAGCCAACTCTACGGCTCCTAGTTTGATTATAATAAGCTGCTGTTATCCTTAACCTTGTCATAGTTGTTTACCTAAGCCAGATCATTGCTTCTGTTCTCTCTCTCTCTCTCTCTCTCTCTCTCTCTCTCTCTCTCCCTCCCTCCCTCCCTCCAATCCCTCTCTCCTCTCTCGTTAAGCTGTTTTCATTAATAATATCCTCTAAGATCTAAGGATCTCTGATTCTAAG
Organism: Ondatra zibethicus; assembly: GCA_004026605.1. NCBI lineage: Eukaryota > Metazoa > Chordata > Mammalia > Rodentia > Cricetidae > Ondatra > Ondatra zibethicus. The sequence goes on from PVIU01009216.1 coordinate 53,120, forward strand.
GCACCACTTTTTTCTGTATCATTCACTTGGTACCTTTCGCCATGGTAGCACTAATTTAAAAGCAAATGAGACTGAGAAAGAAAGCCATTGTCAGTCACATTTTTAAGTGTTTATCTAAGCGGCAGATACAAGTCTCAATCTTAAATCACTGAATTATGAAACTAAGAATTGCTTTTCCTCCTCCTCTTTGCTCTATAATTACATAGACAACAGAACTGGGAGATGGAAAAGAAAAAAAGTTCAAGTTTAAAATCTGATCCCAGTCATATTGCATTAGCCTACCTGACCTAGAAACTGCACTTTTAAAGAGCTGCACATATTTACATTTCACTTACGTTTTGACTACATTGCCTGCATGAATGAACTTCCCCAAGGGTTCAGAGCATCTCTTGTTTGTTTTTGTATTTATTTTTAAGACTTACTACAGTAACTGGTATATAATGGAAGAGCACAGGATGTCAATGCATTAAAAAAAAGAGCTCACAAAATATTACTGATAGCCATGATAAACTTCAATTACACATTTTCAAAGATAGCTCTCATTTGGTGTATCTGTGCAGAGAGAAGCATATTCATACATGTGCATACATATGTGTGTGTCTACGATCCAGAAGTCAGCTTAAAGAGTTGTTCTTCAGGAGTACTCCAACTTTGTTTTGCAGATGGGGTCTTTCTCACTGAGACCTGAGGACCACTGATCAAGTCAGGCTGGATCTGCCTGTCTCCACCACCCCAGTACTGAGACCACAAGTACATATTGCCACATCTAGTTCAATTTGGTTCTCATAACACCCAGCAAGCACTTTACCAACTGATAAGTACTTTTGTAGTTAAGTAAAATGTGTAACTTTATATTAGAATGTAAAACTACAGGTATTTAAGATAATTTTTTTCCACCTTGCTTGGCCATGTAGGCTGTTGCAAATACACAGTTCTTTTGCAACGTGAAACAGCCAGAGGTAAGACATAGGTGAAGAATACTGTTACAGAAATAGCCAGCTTAGCAAGTACTCAGTTTGGCAGAAACAACTGTACAAGAGTGGAAGGAAATCTTCTGTTGTCTAGGTGATCAACAATTCAGGTCACAGGTCTGAAGGGCTTCACGGGAAAAGGGATTCCACTTGAAACAGCAGAGCAAGCCTGAGCTAACTGGAATGAGTGATCATTCTGCATTCTCTAGATTCTAACACTTCATTTTCTTGCTCGCTGATTCATGTGGTGCTGAATACCCATTCTTTACTCCAAACCCAAAACCTAAAATTAGGAAAAGGCACTTACTTACTTTCTTATTACTTGGTAATCATGTAACAGGTCATTTGGAAGCTGACTGTACCAGGAATTATTTTACTTTGTTCTTATAAATTAATTAAGATATTATTTATGGTGAAGAGGTGACAATGTCCACATCAAAAAGATGATGTGACCCCCAAAAGATGCAGCGTGATGACGTACAGTTCTCTGAACTTGCGTCAGGCACACACATCCTTCACTTCACATTTCACCAACACATTTTTTTCAGACAACAAATGACTTCTTCCTGTAATAAAAATCCCAAATTAGGCTACTTTACAGGCAGAAATGTGACGAGGTTGCCAAATATTCTCAGGAAAATCCCAGGGACTTCATGATTCACTATTTGTATTCAAAATTAGAAGGTGAAAAAATGTGGTGGGATCACTAATAAGGGTTAAAAACAAATGATTCATTTCTTAAACTTTTTCTCAGAGAAGCAAATTATAGGTCTCACAAACCATAATTAAGGTGTGAGAGGAATCCTGGGGGATCTGGAGGTGAAGAGGGCTGATTCAATTTCATTATCAATTTCATTTAGTATCGTTAAAATCAGCTCTTTCCTGCCACAGACTCCTTGTTTCTGGAGTCACTACTTAATGAAAAGGGAAATACAAGAGTAGACCATAGCTATCATTTAGAGAGGATTAAGCATGGCGTGGAAAGAATATAAATGTGAAAATAACGCCCAGGTGCAAACAAGCATAGTATGTTCCCCTGGAAATTAGAAGGGAGGTTTCATGTCCCACTTTCAGAAGAACCGGTTAGTATGAACCTTGTGATCTGAGCATTTCGAGACAACTTCTAGAACATTGACTGCTACTAGAAAAAGAGTATGACTAGAAGTAGATGACATTAACTTCCACAGTAAAACTGCTGTGAAAAGGACAGCACCCAAAGCACTGACAAGGAAATGAATTTCTTTAAAATAAATATTTGTGCAGTCATTAATTTGGGGCATTCTTTTTCTTACTACTTTCAATTGTGTGGCATATCTTATTAAAATGACAAGGGATAGTCACTTTTCCCTTCAATAATTCAGGAATAACAAAAACAAATCAACTTTATAGTGCATGGTGGTTGGGGGAGGTATTTCAGTGGGCAAGAGTTCAAGACCTGGAACCCATGTGGTAGAGGAGAGAACCGACTCCTGCAAGTTGTCCTCTGACCTCCTCACATGTGCTAAGGCCCATACATCTAACTCGAAAAACAAGTAAATACATGTAAATAAATGAATAGCGTTTTGTAATACAGAATTACATATGTAGGATAGACAAGGTGTATGAGATTGGATGTATTAAATCAGGACAAGAGGGTTAGGAGTTTTGCTTTAGGATATTAATTGCATTCATTTGTTATCTAATAGAGAGTAAACAGCATCGTCCTCATACTGGTCAGTACAAAGAGACTAAACAGTGGTCTCGATTGAGTCTGGTTCACGTACCTAATCAAGAGAGACAGAGATAATATTCTCTTCCATTATCTTGGTAATAATATTTCATTCATGAAAACTTTTATAATCATGCTATTAGCCATCCTTGTCAGAAGTCTCCTAACTGAATTTACAGTCTTCAACTGTGGAAAAATAATGGAAGTAGAGAACCATAAAGGAGGTAACTTGTGGTGTGAACTTGGCCCACGCAGTGTGTGCAGCTCTTTCTCCACTTGGAGAATAGCCAAAAGCAACAAAGAGAACGGGAAACGAAAATTTGCAAACTCCATTTTCAGCAAAACTAGGAGACAGCTGAAATCCCTGGAGCCCAAAATAGGTGAAAGAGCTGCCAACAGCAGTAGAGAATGAACCGGAGAGCAGAAGCCATGTGGGAGGAAGCCCAGAGAAATATCAGGGTGGGCTGTGCAGCAGGTGTTGAGGCCAACCCCCGCCAAGAGCAGGAAGAGAGCAAAACTCAGTGCCCAGAGTGAGGGACACAGCCTAGATCCTCTTTTCCAACACAGGGCTGGAAATACTCAGGCCAGAAGCAAAAGCACTAGATGTGCACTAAGCCTGAGACACTGGGGACCTAACTAAAAAGCCATGCATCCAACAGTCATGCACAGAGAAGTTCATCCAAGGCAACAGGATTCTAGGTAATCTGTCCATCTATGTACCTATAGGCTAAGGGCAACTCAGGGTTTGAAATCCTACTAGCCTGCCCCCACAGCTTTGTCTCCCCATTATCCACAGCCTCTGGTAACCCTATTCCATTCTCTGTTTATGAGTGACATCTATAGATTATACACATGAGATCACGTGGTAGTTATGTTTGTGTGCTTCTACAGATTTAATAGTTGTGTCAGCTCTCAATTGTGTTTAAACCTCTACCTCATGAAGAGGGATGGTCCTTTTCTCTATCCTCACAAAACTGTTATTCTTTTGAACATGGGGACAACGTCTCATTCTTTATTGACTAGTTCATCTTACACAATGACTTAAAATGTATAAACTGTCCCCTGCAAGCTCATGTGTTGAAGACCTAACTGGGGCCACTATTTTAGGTTGTTCTAGAAACTTTAGGAGCTGAGTCCTTGCTGAAGGTCATAGGTCACTACAGTTTGTGTTGGGGAGAGGAACTCTTAACTCTGACTACTTCTTGTCCATCTCTCTAGTCCCTATTCAGAAAGCAGCAAAGAACTCTCTCACCACACATTCACACTACCATGATGTTCTGCAGAAGTGCTTGAAGCCACGTGAGACTAAAAAAACCACGATTTAGATAAATAATTATCACTTTAAATTGTTTGTTTCAAGCATTCTATAACAATGAGAAACTAACAGATAGGTAGAAATGAAAGAACTGTAGGGGGTCTGAGTAGTGAGTGAGCTAAGGCCAGGTTAATGGAGCGCTGGGGAGGGTCCAGACTCTAGAAGTTGGTTTGCCAGTGGAGCCAACCAGTCAGTCCTTGCTCCTGCCTTTTCTTCCCCTATCATTGGTGAAGGATGATATCCCCATATCACTGAAACAGAACAAATCATCACTGATGATTTTACTAGGAAACAGGTAACACATTACAAGTTCCAGAGAACAGTAACATGGTTTCTAGAGGAAAAAATACTATAATTATTAAAAGAAAAGTGAAAGTTCAGAGTAATTCCAGGAATTCTAATGGCCAAAGGAAAGGCATAGTTTAAATCTTGAGCAGAACACATCATTTATTAATTCTCATTCTTTCATCTTTAAGCTACAGATTGTGTATTCAGTGGAATGGTCTAGGGATATTTTGACAAGTTCAAAAACTTTTTGAAAAATTAATCTCATAAGAGTTTGTCAGAGCCCCACGTGGGGCAGAGTAAGAGGCTTCTAACCATTTTTCAGTTGTGGAACTATCACGCTGGCCTGAGCTCCCACGTCACAACAGATTCAGGTTATGCTTATTTCATAGCTGGCCAGGCTGGAGGTTCCGCTCTTTCCAGGCACCATGCTGACTTTTCATAGATTTGAGATGAGGTCAGATGAATACATAGGTCTGCTGACGGACTCTGGAGAACTTGTGATTGAGAGTCTTTCTCTGAACTCTGCTGACTGTGCCAGAGGAGAAAGGTGATGGAAGACACAGATTTGCAAACAGAGCACCAGAAGCTGCATCTAACTCTCCTGCAAGGCTGCACCAAGACTCCTTTCTCCTCTGTAGTCACCCCTAAGCTCACTCCTCCCCTGGCTTTCTGTTTTCATGGGATTCAATATTTGAGTCCTTACAGTGAATTCATTTTAACGCCTACCCGGTAGAGTAATTGCTTGATGTGTTTTCACGTTTTGGTTATTTTATCATTTTATTTGTATTGGTTGTAGTGCTTAGAATTTGTTTCCTAATGAAAGAATAGGAGAAAGAGAGGGAAAGGATGGAGGAGGGGGACAATGTGAAGTCAGGGATTGTCCTGGCTGCAGTTTTAAGGCTGGCCAAATCAAGTTTTCCTACTCACAGCATAAGAATAGGGACCCCTGATTGTCCTCCCCTAAATCTATAGAGTTGGGTTACCATTAAGAATTTTTTATAAGCCGGGTGATGGTGGTACACACCTTTCATTCCAGCATTTGGGACACAGAGACAGGCTGATCTCTGTGAGTTCGAGGACAGCCTGATCTACAGAGCGAGTTCCAGGACAGACTCCAAAGCTACAGAGAAACCCTGTCTTGAAAAACCAAAAAAAAAAAAAAATTATAAAATAAGCATTAACGGACATGATCATCATCAGTTTAAAATAATTCCCTATTGTGCTCATTTATAATGATTATATAATCTAAGTATAAAAATGTAAATATTTTATGACTATCTTAAAATTTCATTTACTTATTAATTTATTAAGTGTTTATGTGCCAGGTATATATTAATGTGTATTTTGTTGTAGGTGGCCCAGGGAAGTATGTTACATCTATATCCATTCATTATTATTGGTAACTTAGAATTGTCCAAGTAATGTTCAGGGACTATAATAAACAACCCCAAACTATAGTGATTTAACAGCCTACAACTAAGAAATTGTTCTACTAACCCAGAAGCCTTCTGCTTGATGACTAGTTTTCATAATATCAGAAGGTGCTATGCAAGTTGACAAGGAAGAAAGTAACCAATAGTCAATCTACAATGCAAACCACACAACTGGCCTGGCAAGCTATCTCTAGTAGCATGAGTGGTACTTTTACATTGAGGATAATCAGCCCCCGTCTAATTGGACACAAGGACCACTCATTAAGAGGGAATTCAAGGCTCTTATTGTGAGCCTAGCCAACTATCTACGGCTGGAGATAAGAACTGACTGCTGCCATTTTCCTAAAACATTATAATTTTTAACTGTGTTCTAGATACTTATTCTTACAGCCATAAAGAAGCATATCTCTCACCCGTCACGAAGTAACTTTTTTTTTTAACAAAAGAAAACTATTACAAAGATCCCTAGCTGGTCACAGTGTAGAAAATAAGTGTGTGTGGAGTGCCCAACCTCAATTGATAGATCTACAACACATCCCTTACATGTAAGACTTGAAGAAGAGGGTAGAACGATTGTAAGAGCCAGGGGGAACAATCAGGATGACTGATGTAAGAAGGGGTCTTCTAGACATGGTGGGGAAGCTGTACCCATGAAATCTCAACAACATGCTTGCCCTATCATGATTTGTATCATGTCAATACCAATTGAAATGCCAATGTAGAGGGAAGAAATTTCACAGGGCCAAACCCTTAAGTGAAGAGCTACAGACAATTAATGACTGCCAATTAATGAAAGGAGATAATCAATTTTCTTTGGGGATAGTCCCCTAATAGGTTGTTCAATTCCAGGTGGTCAGTCCTAAACACATGTACATATGACTCATATGTGTGTGTAAAATGATAATAATTGAATAAGTTGTAAATTTGAGAGAGAATTGGGCATAGGAAGAGTTGGGTAGAAAATACAATATTCATGTATGAAGTTGTCATAAAATAAAGAAAATGTTTTATGGTATATCTGTCTTCTTCAACATATGGTCCCCTTAAAGAACTAAAATGGCATTCCAGTTTCATTAATTTCCAGGTGTCTAGAAGAGAGCAGAGTCTAGGGCAGCATGTATTGGTAAACTCCACATATGGGACTCATTAAGTCTATATGTAAATTTTTGGTCAAACTCAGCCATACAACTAAGTATGAATATAGCTAATAAAGAATATTAGGCATACTGCTAGCTGCAAGGTAAGCTAAAAATTGTACCATAGTGGGAACTGCTTTAATCTGGGAGAAGGAAGGAAACTATAGATTGGGGAGCAGGCAAGGAATTGTGCCAGATATATGTTTTCAATTCAGTTCTGCCGAGATCCAATAGTCAGTTACTTTTATGTAAAATACTTCATCAATCCAAACATACTAATTATGTTGACACCAAGCTTATAGTTCTCCATCTCATGGAAATATATAATCAAGGTAGAAAAGATAGACTCATTCCCTCCTTTATCCAATAATTAAATACTTAATTACTGAGTTCAAATGCTTACTGAGTTCAAAATTCCTGAGAAGGAACTTATATTGAAAGAGGAGGAAATTGTGTAATGGTGTGTAGAAACAGTGCTTAAGAGAAAGAACAGTAAAATGAACTCAGAGAAAAATAAAACACACCGGGTAACAATACAAAAATGTTGCAAGGTAAATTAAAAATGGATGCCAGCTTATGACTTTAAATGCACTTACGTGAACAAAGACAAGCTGTGGGAACTCTGAAAACAAGAATGACATTATCTGAAATGTGGTTTTGGAAGATTTTCCTGGCAACAGTGCAAATATTTGCTGCTCAGTAGAATTGAGTTCAATCGGGGATTCATATAATTACAGTAGTGTAGGTGGAAATGTATAAGAAGCTTGATTCGAGCAGAGAAAAAGACAAATGCAGGCGTCACAGATGAAGGAATTAACAACGTCCCATACCAGAGGACAGAGAAGATGAAGATGAGATCATCCCATCCATAGGGCCGGAGTCTGGTGCTAACTGGAAGGAGGAAAAGCTGGGGAGGAGAAACAATGAATTCAGTTTCTACCTTGAGATCTCCTTTGAGGGAGGGCAGCAGTAACTACGAAATGTGATAAACAAAAGTGAGTGTTTTGTGCTATGCAACAGTTTGTGCTGTGGGTATTCTCACACAGTTCTGGGAAACTCTCCCAACTGAACATTTGGCTGAAGTCATTGTAAGCCCTTGAGAGTCATTCAGGAAATTCCATGTTCCTTATGACTCTATTCTAAAAGTACACAGCCAAGAAAAGACACAAATTATGATGCACTTTGTAGGGCCAAGGCTGTACTCTGTTGATGATAGGCCTGTAGAAGTCTGAATTCTCTAAGGATTACTCTAGGCAAAACCACATGTGGGCATAAATTCCATGGGTGTATAGAGAAGAGGGAAGATTTAAAACCTGTACCCAACAGAGCAAACAGAAAATGAAGGGGAAGGAGAAGAAAAGAAAACTCACTAAAGCCAGTTATATAACTTATAGACTAGTAAGGCTAGATGGTAAATGAGAAAAGTCCATATTTGGGGCTTTCCATATTTGTAAAGCCAGCACTTGCCAATAAAATATGCACCATAACAAAGTAATAATTAGAGCAACCATTTTCAAAGTTGGTCCAGAAAGGTCTCAGGTATCTGATGTTCTCCAGGGAGTTTCAGGTCAAAATAATTTCTTTAAAGCAGCCATAAGTTTGGGAGCGTATTCTACTAATATCACAGATGGCTTTTCAGTGCTTCTATGAGGCAAAACTCTGCAATATGTTGAGTAGACAAGTAGATATGAGAGATCCACTAGTTGGACATTAAAGGTTTTTTCATTAAAATAAAAGAAGAAGAGACAATTTGATTATATTTCTTTTTTTCTTAATCTGAAACTTCAAGAACAGGGTAAGGATCAAAATTATTGACCTTTACAATATCATTAACTACATGCTTTAGCTGATATCTCCTTCCTTGGGAGTGATATAACTTGAGATGATTCCAAAATCTGAAGGAGAAAACAAATTAATATTCCTTTAAATTCAATCATCAAAGAACAAATAAGAGGTCAATCCTGACTCCCCAGGCAAGGCCTCAATGAGATACTTTTCTATCTGAACAATAGCTCTATTGAGATTAACACAATCGCTGCATATATTCTCGTCTCAATTTATGGGCACAAGTCCATGCAGTCAAAGGGACCTCAGTGCGTGTGTCAAAGGAGCATCATAGCCCAGAGTGCTGACATATATATCAGTGTGAATTTTCTTTTTATAAATAGAGAGAGAGAGAGAGAGAGAGAGAGAGAGAGAGAGAGAGAGAGTGTGTGTGAGAGAGAGACCTTGGAGTTTTCTATTACCAAAAAATTTATTTACATGCCTTTATAAGAAATTTGATCTCTTATGAAATGAGAGATGCAGATATTCATTAATTCAATATTTGCTCCCCAAGTTCATTCAATAAAAATTGTTCCTATAGCCAGAAGTGCATATCTTTATGCACTATATAGCCTATAGCTTATATCTTTAATACCAGAACTTGGAAGGTCAAGATAGGCAGCTCTGAGTTAGAGTCTGAGGGCAGCCTGGTCTAGTCCAGGCTGATGCACTCCAGGCCAGCCAAAGTTACATACATATGAGACCCTGTCTCAAATAAATAAATAAATAGATAAATAAATAAATAAATAGATAGATAAATAAATGTTCCTATGTGACACAAGTTGCCTACAAGAGTCAAAATGGATTCAATGTTTCAGTAACAAAATGTTACAATTCAATTTCATTTTGTAGTTTAAATAGCACTTTGGGGCCACACAAAAAATATAGTCATTAATATTCATAGAAGTTTTGCTCGTGCTAGTCTCAAACTCTCACAGAAATCTGCCTGTCACTGCCTCCTGTGAGCTGGAGTTTAGAAGTGCATCGCCATACCCCAAAACAGAGCCCAAAGTCATATGAGCTTTCCATATTCTCTGACAGTAAAGTCCATTATCTCCTCCCCAGTAGAGCATATCTTGCTCTTTTATGGGCTTCCCTTCAGTGCTGTCCTGACATACAGCAAGCACTCAGTCAATATGTCTTTATTGAAGTCATACAGAAGGCCAGAGCAGGTGGGTCTAGACTGCTGGAGGTAACTAGGTTAAGACAAGCACATGCGTATCACATCTCAGGTAGCCCACCTCACCTCCTTTGAAAATAAAACTAACAGCCAGTGTGGCCCCATCACCCAGTGGCTCTTCAGCCTGAATACATCTAAAATTCTCGATTTTGCAAGAATATACATGAACACTGTCATTTATAAGAAATTTCTATTTCCTTAATAAGAAAAGTATTCTAATATTCCAGTATTCTAATCTGTAACGCATTTCTATGATTGAGTTTGAGGTCTGCTGTGGGCACAAGGACCCTATCCAAGGAGACTAATGCACTCGGGGGGAAGCGCAAAGCGGTGGTGAGCTGGAAGCATGTCAGGGTAATTGGGCCCAACATATATAAATTGCTTTCAGATGAAAGGCTCTAAGCAATTACTAAATTATAAACATTGAAAAAATCCTCTGTATCCAACCTCGAGAAGAAAAGGTTTCCATTTGTACAGTAAATTAAATTCAGGTATTTCTGCAAGTCAGCTTTTTTGTTTTGTTTTGTTTTTTGTTTTTTTGTAAAGCAGAGCACCTCCCCTGGCTCTCAACACCCTGACTCAGAGGTACAAGGGCTGCAGTAGCTGTGGACACCTTTGTCTTGCACTTGTCCCGCAGTGATTACATTGGGAGGGGTCCTAGACTCGAGGGGTGTGGGGCATGAGACAGATTTGGAGAAAGACCAGAAGTATAAACAAAAGCTGCCAGTTTTCCAAAACACCTGATCACAAGTCTGCACATTCTGTCAGCTTAAAAAGAGTCAAATGTGCTCTATGCTGAGAACAGATTGCATTCTCAGCAGGGAAAATTATGAACCCCAGTTGGAGCAAACATCTACCAATAGCCAGAGCTAAAAGACATTTTAAAAAATACACCCTATGTAAGGAAACCTTAACAAGGCTGCACTGTGAGTTTGTGTCAATCAGCAAATGACTGACATCAATGGGGTCTGTGTTGTTTGTTTTCAAACTCTCCTAGATTAAGAAATTCTACGGCAAGTGGGTTATTCCTTGTAGTACAAGTTCTAACAGGTCTTAATAATAAAAACCCAGACCCAGATATTGAGCAAAATGCTGAGAGATCAGAGGGACAAAGGAGCCAAACCCCAGCTACCTTACCTATTCCACTTCCCAGCTGAAAAGAGAGTGAGTTCCTGTTTCTTCCCACCTTATCACTTCCTCTCTCTGCCAGCCATATCACTTCTTGTCTTTCTGTACAGACCTCCAGATCTCTATGATTAGCTACTGGCTAGCTCTGCCCTTTGATCTTCAGGCAAGCTTTATTGATACAAATAAGATATCACCATATTTCTACCTTTTTGTCTAAAAATTTAAAAAGATGGTTATAACCAATACAAGAAAAGCTATATAAAATAAGTACAATAACAATATATGATATGTACAGGCAATAAATTAACAACTGACAAATTTGGAGAAAATATTTAATATCTATCCTGTCTTGGTAAGTTCAAAAATTATATCTAATTTATTTTTTATTTTAGCTTGCATTACCAAAACATTTTTTATGTCCCTCAACCTTATACACTTTACAGTTTTTAGTGTTTTTTTTTAATTTGCTAACAAGGAAAGCTATAACTATAGCTATAAAGTCTTTAATTCTGTCAGAGACCCGAGAAGAAAATAATATTACCTAAGTAAGCAGAAAGTGCAAGCAAGCAACCTTCAAAAACTGTGAGAAAAGATAGAAATAGCTGGCTGCCTGGACAGTCACCCAAGCTTCCTCTGCAGCATTATGACATTTATCTTTGGCCTATAGGGCTAGTATATCTGACAGACTTTTTGTGAAATGGGGTATTTTGAAGGGCTGTTTACATTGTCTTGGCAAAGTTTGGCAGTTCCTTTGTGTGTGTGTGTGTGTGTGTGTGTGTGTGTGTGTGTGTGTGTGTGTGTGTGTGTGTGTGTTTTGCTTGTCCAATTTGTACAGCATACTGTTGTTAGTCAAGGCAAGAGCACTTTCTTACCCAGGTTAGCCAACCTTTGCCACAAAGAAAGTAAACTCCATGTGGAGTTTCTTTGATGCCTATCATCTTCTCTGAAGTAGATTGGTGTTGCTAGCAGCAGACATGTCTCACTGTCATAAAAAAGAAAAGAACCTGTGCTATTAAAGCATCTTAAATGTCATATTCTGTAGATATTTAAGTGTTTGAAGATGACCTGTCTATCTAAAATATATCTCTGACCTTGAAAATATACCTAATATGACTACAATTTCAATTGTGATAGGTGACTAATTGCTAACCTGCATTTCTTTATCATCTAAATAGTTAGTAATAATAACTTACAATAACTGGAAATTTGTATTTCATTGTTAATAGACTTGCATAGGCACCATACCTTGAACAAGATTAAAAATGTATGTACAGTATGTTCTAACAAAAATTGTCTCAACTTTGTATCCAAGCCAATGTAAAATATTTAAAACTAGTAGTTGCTTTTTGGTTTAAAGTAGATCTAATAAATCTACCTTTTAATACTATGTCTATATCCCCCTCATTTCTTTTCAGAGTAGATTCAAGAATCTACCCTTATAACCTATCATATCTATATCCCCTTTTTATTTAAAGGTAGATTATTGAATCTACTTTTAAATTCTCTGAAGAAAGATCTCTAGTGGTTTTACACTTTATATTGATAAAAACTTCTGACTAACAGTATCATCAATTGAATGACAATGTTTGAGTTTTGGGTACAGTTTTATATTGACTTTCAAGCCTAGAGATCCTAAAAGGCTACATTATTACAGTTTGGCTTGTCACATTCTTTTCAAAGGAACACACACACACACCATCTACTCCAAAGCATTATTATATTGCCCCAATACCTCAATATTTTTGTTGCTCTAAAAGTGAACAAATCCTTGCACACAGAACCCATTGGCAATTCACAGATGTTCTTATCTGCCTGTCGGAAGAGATGTCCGTCCAGCTTTCTACCCAGTGGACAGCTCCTACCAGGGATGCTGAGGGCACTATTTTTAAACAAGAGCTAGAGAGTCTGTGGTATCTTCGTGGTGGCATTTGATAAACTCCATGCGACCAGGGGAAGTGGGAGCAACTCTAGTCAAGGCCTCACAAGGAAGATTGGAAGCACAGGTATTATTAAGTAGTACAAATAGCATTAAAATCCTAGGATGACTTGTCATTTTTTATTTAATCTAATTTTTTCAAAGTGTCCATTGTGCTTCCAAAATAGTCTAGGTTTTTTGTTTCTTTGGTGCTTTTTGTTTGGTTTGGTTTTGAGAAAGGATCTTATGATATAGCCTTGACCAGCCTGGAACTCAGAGATCTGTCTGCCTCTGCCTCCTTAGTGCTGGGTTTAAAGGCCTGCATCACCAAGCCTGGTGCCTCTGCCTCCTTAGTGCTGGGTTTAAAGGTGTACATCACCAAGCCTGGCTATAATCCTTTCTTTAAAATTTCTGGTTTACTAATTTGTTTTTCAACAGTTCCACACACGTACAGTGCATAGCAACCCCTCTCATCCCGCACCTTGTACCTCACTTTCTCCCCCCAAAATTTCTCTCATGTTCATATCAACTCATTTTGTTTTGTGACCTACTGAGATTAATCAGAGCTTTCTGTGTGACCATGAGTTTGGAAGTATCTGCTGGAGCCCGGTAGTCTCAACAGTGGGTATATAACAAAAGACAGTGGTTCCCCCCTCCCAGCATCTCTCCATAGCCAATCACTCAGATGTAGAGGGAAGGGCTTTGTGAGACCCTTCCCCTTCCTTGACTTGGGGTTGGCAGAGTTGGCCTTATGTGCAGGTAACAGCAGTTATTGCAAGTCGGTGATTACAATAGTTGTAGCATAGCTACAGAATAGGTCTTTTTTTAAAGGCATATTCATTCGCTGATTCTCCTGGTCATTCACAAAGTATTTTCTGTCTCCCATTGTCTGGTATTAACTCAGCCTAGCAGTCAGGATGTCATAGTGAATGAGCACCAGACACTCACATACGGATGGAAACTGTTTAGCAGGTATGCCACACACATGCATGTGAAATGCATTTTGGGAAGGTATAGAAATACAGGGCAAACTTCCAAAGGAGAATATCTTGGGGAGGGAAGGGGTGAGGAGATAGGAGTAAATCTGAGAGGAGCTAGGGGACAGAATTGGGGTGAATGTGATAAAAATGCATTATATTAAATTCTCAAATAATTAACACAAATACTTTTTTTTTAAAAAAAACAGCGCTTTTAGGGAGGGGGAACAGGTAGCACAAAAGAATCGGAGAAAAAGAGAGGACTTTACCTCTCATCTTCTCACTGTAGAAGCTGATGGAAATACCCCACTCCATTTCCAAGCAGCCAAACCTAGGCATGCCCTATCCTGGGAAGGTGAGGTTTCAGAGTGTGTGGCAATGGTTCAGAAGCACGGATGCAGCATGAGAAGGATATTGTCAGGTCACTGCCCTGCCATCCTTTTTCAGATGTAACGGTCCTTTGTCTCACAGGCTGACTGGCTAGCCAGCTTTTCACCATCTCTCACCCTTGACGTCCAGCAACGTGGCCCTGCCTACCATTCTCACACACTGGGTTAGTCCGTGGTTTGGAACCTTTATTCACACACTGAGTCCTCTGGATTTGAAATTCCATTTTTGTTCTTACCTCTCTGTCTTTTTTCCAAATAGTTTTAATTCAACATTAATGTGTGCACTCAGATGTGAACTTTTTCTTCAGACACTTCCTTTGACTGGATGAGGCGTAGCAATGGAAAACTGTTTGCATCATTATCGTAACATCGTGTAGTGTTAGCATTTTCTCTTAACGTCCTAGTCTTATTCATTAGAATATTAGTCCTCAGGAAAAACCTGTACCTTATTTATTTTGATGTCTCCAGCACTCAGCAAAGTTCCAGCCAATTTAAACTCTTAAAAATGTTGAATTGAATTATGTAGATGGTGTTCTCATTGGCATCAATTATCAGATTATAAGATATCCCTTTACTGAGGGACATGGATTATATAATATCTCTTTCTGTAAATCTAGATCATCTAACTTCCTTTAATAATTTTTTATAATCAATAAGATCTTGCTAGAAAAATGAAAAGGCACCAGTGTTAGAGAAAATAGCAAGATAAGAAAATAATATAAGGGAATCAGGCTTCAGAAGAGATGAGTCACACGGAGACGTTTGCGACGTGAGAAAGGAAACAGGCAGGCTGCATTCTGAGGCATGATTCAGCTGCAGATTAGACTGCCACATCTCACTTCCAGTTCCTTTGCTTCTATTTAAACTATGCAAATCTTGTTTCCTGATGTAATCGATTTCGAGCAACACATCAGGCCCTGACATGTGCAATTCCTGTCATAGGCCACACCATCCTGGGAGAGTGGCAAAGGACCTGCTGGAGGAACATGTCCTAGACAATCAATGGACCTTAGGGGCATCAGCGGGTTTCTCTTCTACACAAACTCCAGTGTTCACCCTGTGTCTTTAACTGAAGAAGAAGGAGAAGGGGGTGGGCGTTAAAAAGTTATGAACAGAAAGTTCTAATGCCAGTCAGTTCTACGTTAACCCCTTCGGTGACCTGTTAACCTAGGTAGCCTTTAGTGCATTGCTTAACTTTTACAGAACTCAATGCCCTTGTCTTAGAAATGGGGGAAGCTTTGTGCCTAATTGCCGAGGGCAGGGGAGAAAAGAAATGAATGTTCATGTATTAGTGATGTCCTTTGCACTCTACCAACAATAGTAAATGACATACACTGATGAATTCTTACCAGCTGCAGGAAATCTAAGTGGCCCATGATCACTCATTAGGTCACACAGTGTGACTACAGACACCAGTCTCTTTTCCATGTCTTCCAAGCAACCAAGTGTTCAGCAGGATCCTCCACAAGGCCTTAGTCAAATTCCTGGGAGAGCACGAAGCTCTGGCCTGAAGCGTCACCACCTTTCTGGAGCAGTGAAATGGTGGGGTTACCAATCGAGAAAATGACTCTGTAAAATGATCTGTTTTGCTTTCTACTTTGTACTTTGTACTTTCTTACAGTGTGTTCACTGTAAGAGTGAACACACGAGTAAGTGCTGCTGTGTGGCTCGTGTGTTCCTTAGTCAGTGAGTGTGCCAGCCTGTATAGCTGAGCACTTGTGCTCTTAGGGATTCTGGAAGCCTCAGGGTGTTTCCTTTGCAAATGTCAAGGGAACCATATGTAGAGTCCAGGTTTCAAGGAAAGTGTCGTGAGTCAAACACAAACAGATGTATCTTAACCCAATGCAGCTGTCAGGGTCCTGAATGAGGTGTCCACAGATATTCTGTGGACACAGTCACTTTAAGCGCAGCTCAAATGGCATTTCTCTGAAGTCTTCTCAGACTTT
The DNA here is from genome assembly GCA_004026605.1 of Ondatra zibethicus. Lineage (NCBI taxonomy): Eukaryota > Metazoa > Chordata > Mammalia > Rodentia > Cricetidae > Ondatra > Ondatra zibethicus. The sequence goes on from PVIU01009216.1 coordinate 69,330, forward strand.
TCTCAAATGGTGTTCGGGATCTCTCCCCCTGTGCTTCCACATTCTGTGCCTTATAACACTGACCAGCTATTGGTCTCTGGTCAGTTAGGGCTGCAATAATCAATTCCACAGGCTAGGAAGTTCCCAGACAACAAAAATCTATTTCTTACAGCCCCAGGAGATGAATATCTGAGACCAGGATAAGAGTATAGTTGGGTTCTGGTCAGGGCAGTTGCAGAATGAAATCTTTTCATTTATCCTTATACAGGGGACAGACAGCTAGCATCTTCTCTGGAGTTCTTTTTATAAAGACACTAATCTCATTTGTGAGGGCTTAACCCTCATGACCTAATTACCTTCATCTCCTAATCAGATCACATTGAAGATTACGATTTCAACACACAAATATGGGGGGGGGACAATTAATCTTTCTGTGTCCTTAACTGGCATTATTTACTTGAGAAGTAGCTTTGCATTCCTAGTGCACAGCTATAATTCGGACATAGTCATTCCTTAATAATTATTCCACTATTAGAATGACTCAAGGAGATTAGTAATCCCATTGCTTTCTCCAAGTCACTCACCAGTGGAATTGGGCAATACTTGCTGATTCCAGTAACAAGGTGAACTGATTGCCTGTGCAGATTGCAGCTGCAGAGTGCTGTCTGGGCTCCTCTGCTCCCACCAGTGGAAGAACACTCAGAGCCTACTCTAATATATGATAAACTGACATATCCCAGTGTTTTAAATTTTCTGGTAAAAATCTCAACAAACAAGCAAACAACAACAACAAAAAAAAAACTTGATGCTATTGGTAGAGATGTAAATTTAGCAAACATCCAAGAAACACGTGACCTTGGCTGCCCAGAAACGATCTATTGCGAGGATATTCTCAAGAATGGGGAAAGAACAAGTACGCCATTGTCTCATGACCTGTAGAGCCCTTGGACAGTACACAGGGACTCCTAAGTGCTGGGTAAAAGTCTCCAGAATGGATTCTTCAGGGCTTTTATCTAAGACACTGGAAGAACTCAACCTCTTCCCATACCATCAGGGATTAAAATCTAAAAGTCATAAGAAAAATGGCAATTTAGAGCTAACCCTAGCTGATGCGGCAAGTATCGTGGCTAGGGAAGCAATCGTTTCAGGGTCCAAACTATATAAGCAGTTATGCAGCCAATCAATGGCACGGTTTGTACCTCAGCATTCACGGCTATAGGAAGGCCAGCCCTTTTCCTCTCTTAACCAGGGAACTTGAGGTCACAGCTTACGTGGCCTGGTGGGTGGAATGACTGCTTTAGCACTTGAGGCCTCCATTGGAATTCACTTACCAGCAGAAGGAAATCCTGCGGCTAATTAGTGCTCAGGGTGTCAAGCCCTGATCCCCCACCCCCTCCCTGCTACTGAGGGTTGAACCTCAGACTTCATGGGCTCAGGTCAAGCACTTCTACTGAGCTACATTCTCCCCCCCCCCCGCAGTGTGAGTCAAATCCTGATCTGTGTGCGAGCCGACTTAATCAATCCTTCTGTAGCCCGCATGTAATCTTCTAGTGGGTCAATTCAATCAGAATGAATTACTTCATATAGAAGTATTAACATTCTTTTTTCTGAAACTGGAAAGTGGCCATTGAGCAGAGGAAGGAGAAGCGCCGTTGGCAGTCAATGCCTGCCAGGTGCGCATGCTACCACATTTGTTGAGTGTTTGAAGGAATGAAGCTTTAATTATAGAAATTAGACTTCTATCCTGTTTGACATCAAGTGAGATACAAAAATTTCTTGTTTTCTGAAATTATGCACCTACGATAACTATAATAAGGGCTAAGATTTTAAAGGATCATATTTTAAATAACAACCCTGTATTCATCCCCATCACACAATATCTCAATATTTCTGCCATATTTAAAATTTTTCTACAATAAAGGGTTGTGGTTTTAATAATCCCAGAAGTGCATGACCATGAATGCACTGTTTTAAACACAGGCGCACACCACACACACACACACACACACACACACACACACACACACACACACACACACACACACACACACGAAGAACAAGAATAATGAATGGAAGCTAATTACCACCTCGAAAATTTCATCTGTTCTTCCCAACTACAGCCTTATTTCCCAGTAAGAACAAAAGCAAGAAAAGGAAGAAAAGGAAGGGGAAGGGGGAAGGGAAGGGGATGAGATAAGAGGCAGAGGAAGTAGAAGGACATCATTCCTCTCACACTGAGTCATAGTGTTGTCCATTGTGTTGGCACAACCAGCAGAAGGTTCCATCAATCTGTATACAGAGCTTCAGACTTTAAGTTTTCCTTGTCAGTATTTTTTTCTTGTAGTATTTCCACTTGCATTTCAGTATGCTATGACCTTAGGAATTGGCTCAGAGAATTAGAGTAGAGGAAGCACATTAAATTGGGACCTGAGAGGTCTAAGTTTCTGTCCCATTCTGTCACTAGGCAACGGGGTGATATGGGAGAGCTTTCTAACTTGAGAACTCCAGCATTTCTTCAGAAGGAAACACTCCTAAACTTTATGCTAGAATTGTATTTTGTTCTAAACACTCCTCTACCTTATAGTTTTCCTTAAATTAACATAATTCTAAAATAGAACAGGATTAAATCTCGTATGTACATTTTGCTTTTAGCTAGTGGGGGCGGGGTAGAAGTGAAGGCTTTGCTTTGCTTTTGTTGTCATTTCTGCACATGGGTTTGGTTTACTGAATTATAAATATGTTGCATATTCATCCCTATTTCTTCTAATGCCTTAAAAAATGTGAGAATAAATATGTAAAGTAATTAGCAGTGTGAATAGTCCTCAATAAATGAGAAGTCCACTTATTTCAATATTTAAAATATTGGCTGATCTAATAAAGAATTTACAAATGGAAACCACATGACAGAGATTTTTTTCCATATTTACTTTATTCTTTATTCCATTCAGAAATTAGGAAAGTGAATGATGGTAAAGATTGCAGTAATTTTTAAGATTCAAATATGGTTTGAATTTACAAGGATTTTCTTTTGGTAAGACCAATACATTAACAAAAGTTTCTCCACTGATCTTTCTAAATTGTTCAAATAATAAGTAATATTCCCTTTGAATGTCAAACCAAACATCCATTAATTCTCTGCGTACTATTTAGGAAGGACTTGTCCTTAAATTATCTTAAGAGCATTTAGCAATAGAGGAAGAAAAAAATTCTTTCTTTGTTTTACTTCAGATTTCAAAGCCAGTTTTGTCCTTCAAAGGGAAATCACCAAAAGCAGAAACCAGAGTCATTCCAACATTACTGTGATGTTTGTTTCCTTGGTTTTATGATTTCATTCTTGAGCAGAAGGGGCCAATGCTCACTGAAAGGCTGGTTGATTCTAGTGCTATAACACAGATGGGTAGGTAGGTCTAGAACATTTAGTAGTAACATAATGAAATGCTCTTTTAAGAAAAAAGATAGAGTCATTTTAGAGAACACAGGAACAGAAAGAGATGTAATATCCGATTCCTGTAATTCCATCATGAGTTCCAGACCAGCCTTGACTCTACAGTTAAGACCGTTTTTAAAAATTAAAATTAAAAAATAGAAAGTGAAATAGACAAACCAATTTAGAAGAGTTTCCAATTGTCAAAACTATAAGCTATCTAGCTTAAAGTATAAAGCATGCATTAGGTCTTATAAACAATCAACTGCGAATAAAAGGTAAGAGAAAGGACACATCTTCCCTAACCATGCGACACATTTAATATTATGTTATCTTGAAACTTTGCCAAAATTCAATTTAGCCTCAGGAAGATTCTTATAGCAAGGGCAAAAAGCAGCCATTCTTTGCCAGATATCACAAGAATCTTCTCTGGCCTAGTTGGTAATATTTTTCCTGTTGAAACCCCTTAAACTGGATTTCCATAGTCCACACTGATCTCAGTGCTATTGTCTTCTAAGCTCCTACTCACGCGGCCCATCAAAGCCCCTCTTACATTACTCAGCTATTGTCTTAGTGTTCTGCTTTCCTCCAAATACAGCACGGTCAGTCCTTCCATAGCAATAGATCCCTTCCCCATTGCTCCAGTGACTTGTCTGCCTGCTGCTGTCAGGTTCCTTGCTATGATGGCCATGTGTTCATTCTCAGCAATTGTAAACCCTAAAAGCACTTTCTTCTATAAAAGGTTTTGGTCTTGGTAAAGTGTCATGGCAATGTTAAAGTAACTAAGATGTTATTAGTCAACACAGTATTTGAGAAGATATTAACTTTACAACAGAGAAGGCTGCAAACGTAACTCTGCAGAGTGGATAAAGACCTACGTGAGGGCATATTGCTGAGATGAGAGTACACACATCAAAGTCTCCAGTGCTGCAGAACCATAGGAATGGCAAAGCCTTCTTCAGGTCCAGGTCCAGTCGCCCCAGATGATAGACATTTAACTAAAATAAATGTATATGCAGAAACTATCAACCACAGCTTCCTTGTCTTGGATAACTGAAACCTGAAATTGCTCCCCAACAAAGACCTCCTACCTCCGAGATTAGCTAACCCTCTTACTCCTGGTTCAACTGTCTATATAGTTATATACCACTCAGTGGTTATAACTACAGGCTACTGATGTACCTCTATCAGTACATGGTCCACCTGATCCCAGGTTTTCTGTCTGTCTTCGCATCCAATGAATTAAACAACAAAAATTTCTCACAATTTTGGAGGTCCAAAGTCCAAGATCATAGTGCAAGGATTATCTGGTTCTAATGAGGATACTCTTGTAAACCATACACCAAACATGGCAGAGAAAGAGCTTGAGGGCTTCTGGGGTATGATGTTGAAGGACTTCTATATCATCCATGAAGGTTCCATGTTCATGACCTACTGAAGGTATCACTTCTTAAAACCATCATGATGAACCTCAGGATTTCAACATGCGAGTTCTAAGTGGGGAAACATCAATGTTCAGTCCATAGCACCTCATGCTGTAGTATCTGGAGAAGTCCACTTAGTTGCTCTGATAATTTTCACAAAACGTCAGAGAGATCCACATTTCCAGATGAAAGGGATAGTTTTCAAAAATTACTTACCTGGTACTCCTAAAATCTGTCAGTCACAGAGCTGACCCTGTGGTCTGTGGGGAGTTGTGAGTGAGCCAGCCCTGAGAACATGAACTTGCAAGACCTGGCCTCACCACTTGCCATGGGGTGATGTGGACAAGAGAGAAATGCCTCTCCCCATTGTCCCTCACCCCTCACTGATTCTGGCATCATAGTAGAGCTGGCCTTATTGACTGGGGTATGGGTAAGCCAGCCCCAGAATGTGAGCACGGGAGAGCTGGCTCCACCCCTCATCTGTCATATGGTAGCATGGGTAAGGGAGAGATACTTCCCACCCCTCACTAACTGTGGCAGGTGGAAGATCTGGTCTTGAGGTCTGAGAACAGAAGGTTTGGTCCTGTCCCTCCCAGTTATGGCACTCAGGAGAGTGGCCCCTGCACTTTGCCTGGGCAGCACAGCAGAGCTGGCCCTAGTGGTGTAGGCATGGGCGAAGCTGTTCCTGAGGGTGTGAAAGCAGGAGAACCAGTCCTGCCTCTTGCTCCTTGTTGTCTCATGTGAACCAGCCAGGGCAATGCTGGAGAACTCACTGGTGAGGATGGGGAAGAGTTGGCTGGCTGACCAACCCTGCCACTAGCCAGGCTCAGAAGCAGGGCTATGAGTTGCCCCACCCCCAAGATCCACCCCATCTACCTATAATCTGCTAGAGCACATGAAAGGGCCTGTCCTGCAGACCCAAAGCTGCAGGATCTCCACAACACAGGACAATGACAGGAAATCCAAGAGGATTCCCAGTGATAGCCCAGTATTGACAATGTAACAGAAACCAGAGGTCCCCAAAAAGACCAATGACTCTGCAAGGAACACTCGCAAGTATACCAAGGGGTACACTGTGTGACTCACTGTGCTATACTATAGCTTCCACAAGGAGATCTCTCTCTCTCTCTCTCTCTCTCTCTCTCTCTCTCTCTCTCTCTCTCTCTCTTCTTTACTCTTAAATTTTATTTGGGTGAGGAACAAGGGCAGATGTTGGATACAACAGGATGGGGGAATGGTAGGATTGAGATGTATGATGTGAATGCCACCAAGAACTAACTAACTAAATAAATAAATAAGGTCAGTCACTGAAACCTAGAAAAGTTTGAGACACTAAGAAAGCCAAGAGGAAACCACAGTGGGAAATGTTGGTTCTGTGTAATACCGTGCCCTACAAGGAATGTAAGGAAGAGAAAAAGAGGGCAAACCAGTGACATCAAAGCGTGGAAGGTCTGCGCAGTATGAGCAAATGCTGAATCCCAGCTGTAACAAGTGTACCACTGGAGTGTAAGAGGTTGACAAAGGGGGAAACTGCACAAAGCCTGCGCTGGAATTCTTCGTACAGTCTTTTCAACGTTTCTGTGCATCTAAAACTACAGAATAGTTTGTTTGCATTTTTTTGAGGAGATGCTACTTGACAGTTTATATGAATATCATTTAAAGCTACTTGACCAAAACCAGGCAGAAGAAGAGCCTCTGAAAAAAGGCTCAGTGCAGAGTAGGCAATCAACACTCGCTACTAAATAAATGGGACAACAATAAAATCTTATGGATCATATAAGCTACTTATTTGCAATTAAAAGGAGGGGCTTTTCATGCCAATTACGATAGCTTATATGAGTAGTCTCAATTCTTAGGAAGGTGAGACAGTGCAAGTTTATGTTTAAAAACATAAAATAAAATGATAGCTTGTTGTATCTTTAAGTATTAAAATTATAGTTGATAGTACTCAAGGAGAGAAAAAATGTTTTCATTTACTAAAATTTTCCATAAGATATTCAAACCAAGGATAATTTAAAGAAATCTACAGAGGGGGGTGGCATATGTAATCAGTTAGTGAGCGTCCCAGCCAAATGGAACATTGCTGTAAGGGAAAACAGGGAAGATCTGATTAAAAGTAGCTATGTTTTCTTTTGTGAACTTTAAAACCTGATCCCATTTCCTCTCCGCCTCTTGTTTGTTGTGGTCGTTCAGTCTCCTTGTTTTCTTTTCCATGCTGTATACATTGTTTTCTCTGGTGGTCTTTCTCACACTTCCTTTTCATGTCTTTTACAGCTCTGGTGATCTTCCGTCTTTTCCTCTCCATTTTTTGGGATCTGGCAGCCCCAGACTCAAGGTGGATGGGTTTTCATGTTAACGGCTCATCCAGCAACCTTTTATCTGCCCTTAGCACCCACTTCTGGGCAGGCTATCATGTCTTAGCATTTCTCTCCAGACACTTGAATGCATTGATGAAACATTTTGCAATTCTTTCCACGTGTGCTGTCTACATCACAAAACACATGCATATCATCATTGTTGTTAATTCACGAATGTGGAAAATATCATAGAGTTTCATGGCAGACTTATTTTCTATGAACAATTTGATAAAACAGCATTGTCCTAATTTTTAAAATCCTGAAGACAGAATTTTATAGAAAAAAACATCACTGTGCCAAATATTTTTAAAATTCCCATGGAACCCTTTACATATTTAAATGTTATTTTATTTGGTTCTGGTGTCCTACCTGGAGAATTCTAGACAAATTACTTAACCTCTCATTTCTATAAGAGTATAGTTGTAAAAATGAAAATATTCTATAAGACCTTATATTATCCAAGGAATAATCAACTATTGTTATACCTAGATGACCATTTCAGGAAGCTGTTATGTTTTAAATTTAAATTACTGTGCTTTAGAGATCTATAAAACAAAAATGCCTCTAACCTGTAAGCCCACTAGCCCATGAACAGATAACTTCCTGGAATGTTGGGATCTGTTGTTCATGCGGGATAACAAACCACATATTTTCACTTCTGCAGACTTGCTCGGTTGCCCACACTGGACAGGGTGTGCTTCGTCACACATAGGTGGGAGGTACGTAGACAGGAAGTACATCAGGGTGTGTGCTCGCTCCTGATTGAACGAAGGTGAGACGTACGTAGCCTTGTGGGTTTGCCTTTATAAGGCCCTGACTAATGCAATTTGGCACCAAATTGTAGGAATCCCAGGTACGGACCTGGACAATGTTCATCGTCCTAGCCAGTATTTAATAAAGCTTGCTCCAAATTTGACTCAAAAATTGTGGTAGTGGTCTTATTCTTGCCAGATGGGGTTAGCACAGCCTACAATTCTAAATTGAAATCTGTGTTCAAGGGGCAACTTTTAGGCACATTTTTCTGTATTAGAGCATGAAGGAAAATAAAAATACAAGATAGAATCTCTGCCTTCTAGGGATTTTCCACTTGGTTTGATAAGCAAGGCCCTGCCATCAAGTGCCCAGGTATAGTGCTGCTTGAATATAGATGCCCTA